>WFKH01011926.1:85205968-85224887 GCA_016163765.1 Magallana hongkongensis | reverse complement strand
TTGTTTAATCTTAATCAGAATGATTCGTTTAAAATGTTCTTCATTTTCATTAAAGATATAGTTCAAATGCATAAGTTTAATTACGATTTGATGAATAAATATTCCGCCATCACAGCTATATTTGTTTCAAGAAAATTAAATTAATTTGTTTAATCGTAATCAGAATGATTCGTTTAAAATGTTCTTCATTTTCATTAAAGATATAGTTTAAATGCATAGCTATAATTATAGGGTATGGTTTGACGAGTTGATGAATTTAAAAGTTTGATAAGATGTGACCGATTCTGATGGCCAGAAAATTCCTTCATCAAATAAATTTAACCCTATCTACTTTTCAATGGGAAATGACAATAAGAAACCGTCAACCATCTCATCTATACTGTTTCGATTCAATCACAATTTATAGAACAAGAATTTCCTAATTAGAAATTGTCAACAAAAATGTAAAATGCTAATTGTTTGTAAGCGAACCTAATATAATTATGTATAATAGAAAAATAAAAAATATAAGCTTGAAAGTTAAACAAAACACATAAATTAATTAAAGAAATAAAAAATATGGCCTGTAAGGACTTATCTGTTGTATGATACGATTAACAGTAAGGTCGAAACTGGAAGTACACTGTATAATAGTATTAATATATATACTGTCACGATAACAATTCCAATGAGGAGTATTATATTATTTACAGAAGTACATAAATGCCCATCAGAAAAAGGAGTCGTTTGAAAAATGCACCCTTCCTCCTCCACGTTTTTAACGTGTTTCAATCGGCAAACATATCATTTAAGTAGCACACTGACTACCAAAGCACTACCATATTTGTCAAAGGCATACATATCTACTATTTAACTATATTAGTCTACGATCGTGTACCTTTACGCCATGTTTATGCCCAGTTTAATATTCTACTATTCCAATTTACTTTTACCAGTTACAACAATTCGAAATATCATCATACGATCGCAAGCCATTGCATGCACTTTCTTCCGTTTTTGAAATTGTTGCTGTCATTTTGTGTTAATTGCATTAAATTCAGAAACAATAATGTAAACAAATATGTATCAGCAGAAGGTGCACTAATTATAAATGGTTTAACGGATATTGTTTATGATAAAAAAGTGTTATTAAGAGAAAAGTGAAGAATTTTTCATCTACATGTATATGCGTAGAGTATTGATAAAGTTTTTTGGTAAATCTTTCCTCTTGACACGTCGATCAAAACAAAAGTATTACATTTGTTTCTTAAAATCAACATTTCTTCATATCGTCCATTTTGTTATCGTATATTTAATTAACTATTTGTCAAACCGAGCCAACTGGCAACATTTTCTACAAGCCATGTTTCATTGTAACATCCGTTTTTAATGAGATTTGTCAAATCTTTTGCATCTGTAAGTAATGATTTAAGATCTACGATATACGTCAAAAGCGGCAATCTCTGTTCATCCATTTGATCACACTGTAATAGTCTTTTAGGTGTGATCAATATCAAAATTCTACCGTTTTCTGTTTTATGTGTTCTTATTGTTCCCGTTTTCTGGATAGCATCTTCCAATTGCAAAAGAAAAAGATCCATTTCATCATCAGCTTGCTTCGGAAAATATTTTAAATAATTACTGATGTCAGTGCAAGGCATTTTAATGAAGTTGAAATTCTGTCCAATGGAGGTACCGAAAAATCCGACTGTTGGCACACTACCAAACTCATCACTTGTGCATGGAACCCGGTCCTTCCGTAACCCAATTTCTGGAATTTCTTCAGCACCTTCTCTAAGATACTGGCCAAGCAATGCATTTTGATTTTTGTATTTCTGCTGTATAAAAAAAAGTTATGTGTTGTAAATTTTCATGTTGATAATGCGTATTTTATTTGCACTATTATTAAGAAAATTACTGTCGCAAACTGTTACTTCTTGTCTGGTAAATATGATTTGATAAAAAAACCCAACATGATCTTTCAATGATGCCAATATTATACCAATAACACCAGTTCTTTATGCAAACGAGCCAGTGAAAGAAGTTTTGCAATACTGAGTACGTAAATACATTTTTTATTTCCCAGCTGCGTTAAGGTTGCACATAGCTAAACTATTTAACAAACAAAATATCCTTTTATCAGTGGTGTACCTTGCACTTCTTTGTAGGCGATCAAAAAAATATTCCTTTTATTTCAGATAATATGGGACACCTCCATGTTGTGACGTACTATTTATCGAAGTAAACAATAAAATCAAGCGTAGTTTTATAAGTAGTTTCTTTCGCAATATTGTCACCTAACAGTGTAGCGCAATGGATTAGAGGTTTCACTACGAATCTGTAAGTCATGAGTTCGAATCCCGCTGGGGATTTTAAAAAAATCACATTTTCAATTTTTTTAAACGCATATTTTCTGTTAAATATTGTAATTTAAAATTTCTAAACTATTGAACGTATTTTAATTATACTGTACTTTCATACACAATTATATTGACAGATGTCCCATATAACCTTAAAATATTGTCAAAACATTTCACCACATCCTCAAGCCAGCAATTTCTATAGAAATTTTAAGAATATAGCGAGTAATGCTACTTCATTTAGGAGCAACAAATTTTATGTTTGTCTGAAAAGTCAACATAATGATTATACCCTACAAAAAGAAAGATGACAAATGATTCAGATACAACACTTTTTCCAAAGTTTTAACGATAAGGTATTAAGATTTTTTTGTAAACAATTAAAAATCAGGTAAAATTGTGTTGCTTTACTTTTCCTTCCTGTTTCGGTTTAAAATTAGCTGTTGTATTGATGCTGTCCGTTGATTCATGACTAGACACATCAGTTGTGGAAGGATCCTGTTCATCACGTAAACCATCCTCATTTGTTAAAATTGCTTCAGCACCCATTCTATGAGACGTGTCAGCCAATGTGATTTGGTTCCTGTAATTCTGCTGTACAAGTCAAAATGATGCTAAGTTAAATAAATGTTCAAGATCATAATACGTATTTTATTTGCACTGTTAATTTTTTTATAATAGTCTGGCAAATCATGATACAAGTGATTTTTCTGTCTTCACTGGAGTGTATTGCCTTTTTGGGTTTCTTTCTATTTGTCGAGTATATATATATATATATATATAATTTTTTTAGAGAAACATTTAATCTGCTTGCCATTATCATATTATGAACATAATTTAATTGGAAAAACATATAATTAATTCTTTTGGCTAACAAGCTAACCACTCATTCCATATGGTTTAGGCGTTCATAAGCACGTTAATACATTCGAAATTAAAAAAAAATCATCTTCATATTCCTGTGTTTTCAATCTTACTACTTCTCGGATCTTCCCATAAAATAGAAATCAACCCAATATTTTATTACAACATATTCCTAGCTGTTTTACTTAAACACATTCAAATGAATCCTCAACGAGAATTTCAAAGGATGAAGTAAAATTTGCGTTTAATTTTGTATGTTCTTAAAGGGGCATGTTCACGGTTTTGGTCAAATTTTATTTTTCCGATTTTGATATTTACAATGCTTCAATAAGGCATTTTTAATAGGCAACCAAAATTTGAGTACTGAGTATCATTCGTTGAGTTTTAAGCGAGTTACAGAGCTTACAATTCTTTGCTATGTAAACAAAGCTTTTGTTTACATTTTGAATGTTGAGGTGAACATTCAAGTTTTAGATCTAAAATGAATGTGTTAAACGTCAGTAACTGTTTATTTATGCTTAAAATGAATAGGAAGATGGACAAATAAGCTTGAAAAAGCTTTTTTACTGGAAAATTGAACCTTTGTAAACAAACAGGGCACGAACTTTGTTTACATGACAAAAAATTGTAAGCCCTGTATCTTGCTTATAACTTTACGACTGACTCTCAAATTTCATTTGATCGTTATAAATGCATTCCTAAAGCACTGTGAATAATGAAAACAGCAAAATAGAATTTGACCAAAATCGTGACCATGCCCCTTTAATTTCATCTTCTTTTGAAAACGACATGTTGTGATAACGAACAGTGTCCAAACACAAAAATCTAAGGGAAAAAAACAAAACAGGAGAAAAGCAAACACGGACCTCTTAAGAAAAAAATAGAGGTAGGATCAGGTGCCATGGAGAAGTGAGTATCCTCTGCTGACAGGTCAAACCCACCGTGTGAAAGTAAGAATAAGTAGTTAGGTATATCCCTCTAACTATTTTTAGAATCGGTAGGACAACAAAGTAAAAAAGTTCCTATACTTGCAGAGTTTATATACATTTATTAGGACATTTTAAATCAGAATGCTTGATACATGTCAGAAAAGAGGATTTGCAATTTTAAAAGCAAGTGTCAAAATTAAATTTTCATTTGAAGGAAAGAATTGAAATTGTTTGATGTACACCCTTTCCAAAACTGTGAAATTCCCTACTTTTACTTTCATTTTCAGAGTTGTTCAATACAAACGCATTTTGCCGGAAAAAGAATCTGACTTCACACCACGAAATTTAAACAGGAGATAGACAATTTGATGAGCTTTCATTCAAGAGGTCCCTTGTTGCTGAACGAAAATTAGGGCCGGAGCTATGAACCCGAACGTTAACATAACCGCTATGGAAAATGCATTTGTGGACTATACCAAGTTATAGTCGGGTACAACCTCTTCATTCATTCACCGGAGCTCATAAATTATATTTATAGAATACTTAAGTTAATTTGACATTCTCAGTTATCATTTTTTTTTACCTCGTATTGATTAGCTTAATCTCTTTTGTATGAAAAAATGACAATAAATAACCGTCAACCATCTCAAAAATCCTAAAACGAAATACAAATTCAAAGCAGAGCAACACGGACCTCTAAAAAGATAGAGGGAGGATCAGGTGCCATGGAGGACTGAGCATCCTCTGCTGACCGGTCACACACACCGTGTGCTCTCTGACGTAATCGGGAAAAAACGGAAAAGTCCGTAGACAATTAGGTGATTAATTATGGTCAAACAATTAGTATGAAAACCGTCAGTCAGCATGCGACCCAGTGGAAGATTGTATTTGCTGACAAGGTCGTTGTATTGACCATAGAACTAACGAAAAGATGACTTCAAACGAGACTGTCGATAGTCCTATTTTATCAACTTGTTTGTAAGTAGCTTGCCTCGCCTTAGAAACTGTTCATACGAAGAGCATGCCCTTGTGTATCGAATTAACTGAGAGACAAAAACACCATAAGCAGGTGATGAAGGTATATTGCTACATAAGTAAGGAAAGTTGACTATAGAAAAATTGAAGTCATCGCGTTTATCATAAAGTTTTGTTGTTATTTGTATCTCGTATGAACCACCCGTTGCACGTGAATACTTTTTGGCGTGTGTACATATATATAATAGGACTATAACGATGCATTCCATTTACCTTCATTCATGCTTGAAAAGTATTTGTAAGTTGTATTTCAAGGAGTGTTTCATTGCCATTTTTTTCTTTCAACTTGAACGCTTGTAGCTTATTAACTTAATACAATACACTGTAATTAAAATATACTGCAAGAAACTTATTTTCATGTTTGTCTGAAATATTATAAGAGGGTTACGTTATTAATGGTAATACAATTCAGGACAAAAGATCAGAAATGTTTCAGCTACAATACTTTTTTAAAAGTAAAACAATTATTTTTTTTCCGATGATAAAAAAATAAGATTAAATTGTGCTGCTTTACTTTTCCTTCCTGTTTTGGTTGGAAATTAGCTGTTGTATTAATGCTGTCCGTTGATTCATAACTAGACATATCAGTTATGGAAGGATCCTGTTCATCACGTAAACCATCCTCATTTTTTGAAATTGCTTCAGCACCAATTCTATGAGACGTTTCAGCCAATATTTTTTTATTCATGTCTTTCTGCTGCAGAAGTCAAAACGATGTTAAGTTAGTAAATGTTCGAGATGATGAATCGTTTTTTATTAGCATTGTTATTATGTTTTATGTATATGTATACTTTTCCTTCGCCATTCGATTTGGTGCCGAGCGAAGCGAGGCACCAATTCTCATGGTACTCGGAAAAAAGTTAACAACATACTTAGTACATATTGCCCATGAGAAAACATTTTTATTTTTTAATATATTTATTACTATTCAATTGAATAATATTTTACCAAATCAAGGTAAGTATGAGGAATTAAATGGGATTGGTTCAGTCCACCCTGGCCTTGTGATAATTTGTGCTCTTGGGCAGTTTACCTGTATTAGACAGGTGAGATTTGAAAGTGAGTAGAATTCAAACTAAACAATAAATCACACTTTCAACCTTCTATTCATGAATGAAGCAAGCTACATGTAGTACAAGATGTCTTTCCATTTGGATTTAAGCCGGGAACTAAAAACTCTTTTTGATATTGGCGATGAATTATTTTTTATTTGCCAGACACCAGTTCCAAACGATTTTTTAAAACTATATTGTAAGCTGACTTGGAAAAACAAAGAATCCCAGTGTGAAGAAAGTGATAGAGCACCATCCATTGCTACATCATCAATATTGACAGCAGATTCTACAAGGGGAAAGTCTACCAAGGGTGATTCTAAATGCAGAAATGTATTAAGGCTAAATATTCCAACTTGCATAAACAAATTCATTATTAGCAAGGATAGAAAAGACATAACCATGTCCATCTGATTATTGAAAATGATTGAAAATGACACTGTTTTCCAGAGAATTCCAATGAATATTTTTTTTTCAGTTGTTGTTTTATTCATACTCTTAGATATGTTATAAAGTTGAGATTTGATTTGCAGGTCAAACAATGATTAAACAAACTAGATACGATCTCGTTACGAGTAACGAGTAGGTCTTCCGTTCGATTTTTTAAAATGATACGCTGAATTAGCGATAAAACTTTAGATACAAATGATTGAATATTTTAGGGGCCACCCCTTTAGATCTTAAATGTGGCAGACATTGGTGTTTTCATTAGTAGAACCTTTTATAGAAATCAATGCAGACATTTTCTTTTTAACAATGCTTAACAAAATATGTCTCCTTTTCTAGATATATTGCGTCAAAGTTTAAGGACTTTGGCCCCTAATTACATCATATATGGATGTGGCGATGAATAGTTCAAACATATATTGTTACGATTAACAAATTTGCTTATAAAATACCTTACAAAATCTTTATTGTTTTAAGTAATTTGTAATAGAGTTTACGAGTCTATTTACCCTTAAATAAGGGGGCCAGCCCATTTTTGTTGATTTCATACTTAAGATCACTGAAATACTAACAATTTATGTTATTACACCCATCTTAAATTGTTGTGTATTTTTGAGATACAAATGATTGAATATTTTGGGGGCCAGTTCTGTAGATCCTTAATAGGGACATACATTGGTGTTTTGATTAGTGGAATCGATTTAAATCGTCAATACAAATATTTTCTCTTCTAAAATGCTTAACAAAATATGTCTCGTTCTCTAGATATATTGTATTAAAGTTTGAGAACTTTGACCCCTTAAAATCCCTAATTACGTCATAAATGGGTGTGTTATTTATAATATACTTTACGAGTGTCTTGGCTCCTAATTAAAGGGGCGAGCCCCTTTTTCTTGATTTTGTTGAAAAGAACTTTTGATACTCTATCACTTTTGTTATATATGTGGTAACAAAATATTAACTAAAAAAAAAGATATAGATCAAAACGTGTGAAAATTTTGATTTGAAATTCGTACCCAACTTTCGTGCCTAGGCGAGCTCCAAGAAATGGCACCATTGGCTTAAAACAAAACAATAGGCACAACTTCAAACTATGGACTACCTATCCTGAAAGTTTCATATTCATATCTCTGAAAGTCTTTGAGATCAACTGTTTTCAAAATGGGCCGTAAAAGCTTATAAAATCAGCAATAAATCGGTACTGGCAAAAATTTTAAAAACAAAATAAATTCAGATTAATTGCAATCATCTGTAAAAAAAAAAATGGTCGAAATCAGTCAAATAGTTTTCGGGAGAACGCTTGCACAATATTTGTGGGGAAAAAATAAGAAAAAGAAGAAACTGTACGAAAACTATAAGGTCTTCCGTTCGAAACGGAAGACCTTAATTATTGTCATTATGGTTTGATCATTATGAACACAATAAATGGTTATTGAACCATGAAGCTTGGACTTGGTGTGTACCATATCATTTGATATCAGGAAAAATCTATTGAAACATGTACTAATTTAGTCGGCAAATTATGATACATGGGATTTTTGTTTTCTGTTTTCCCTGGAGTGTATGGCCTTTCATTTTATGTGTTTTTCTCTCTATTTGCCGAGTATATATAATTTATTTTTAGAGAAACACATTAATCTACTTATGCAAATATCATATTATGAACTTGATTTATTTGGAAAACATATGGTTTATTGTTTTGGCGAACAAGTTAAGTACTCCTGCCATATGTTTTATGCATTCATAAGCACGTAAATACATTCAAAATTAACAAATCGCCTTCAAATTCCTTTTGCTGTCAATCTTACTACTTATCGGATCTTTCAATGAAATAGGAAATCAACCCAATATTTTATTACAACAGCACCCATGACATTCCTCGCTGTTTTATTTATACCCATTTAAAATCAATCTTCAACACGAATTTCAATGGATGAAGTGAAATTTGAGCCCCAGTAAATTAACAATTTTGTTCTCAAAATGTGCGAATCATTTTGTATGTTCTTTATTTTTATCTACTTTTAAAATATTAAAATCAAGAGTAATAGTCGAGCACAATGTTTTCTTTTATTCATCGTAGACTTTGATAAACGCCCTACGTGCGCAATGAGGTACTTGTTCTTCTTTTGCCTGTCTTTGTATGTCAGTAAGTATATTTGTTTGTGAAAAATAAAAAAATGTAACACATTGCGCGCTCATATATAACATTTTTAAAGTGCAGAAGTTAATTTGACCTCATTTATATTCTTTCTTTTTTTTTTTTTTTACCTCGTATGAATAAGCTTAACCTCTTATCTCGTATGAACCACGCGTGGCATGTGACATACTTTCTTGCTTACGTACATCTATCTTATGGGACTTTGTAGATGGGACTTTGTAGATGCATTCCATTTACCTTCATTAATGCTTTACAAGTATTTGTAAATTGTATTTTCAACGAATGTCTCATTGCCAATTTTTTCCGGCAACTTGAACGATTGTAGTTTATTAATTCAAAAAAATAGACTGTTATTAAAATATACTGCAAAAAACCTTTTTTGTGCTTATCTCAAATATCATAAGGTGGTTGTAGTGATACCTTTTTTATTCCGGAAATATTCTCTCTGTACTTTTTATTTTTTTGATTTTATGTTTGAACAATATTTCCGGATAAGTTGTACATGCAACGGGTAGCCAAGCAGGGCTGCATTTTTTATATTCATGTGTTTACCAAGCATTTGATCACAATGGAGTGAGTAGAATTTGTAATATTTCTATGAATGCTTGTATATGTTCTTTGATTTACGAGGCGCTATTATTAAGCAAAATTTGATTTATTGTGCCACCATTGAGTTATTTTAAGAATCTCTCTATAGCAATGTTTATTCAAGGTTAATCAGGTTCATCAAGAAAATTAAGTGCATAATGACAAATACACATGTGTATTGGGCTGTTTATTTACATTCAGAAACCGCTCTAAAATGTACAAATGGCTGGTTGTAAAATGTGGGTTTCCTTATCTAACAGATCAAGGTCATTAATTTTATCCTATTATAGTCAAATATCTAGTCGTCAAATATCAAGTCATGCATTCTATTGTCATGTATTCTATTTCATAGTACATGTGTAATTTTTTAGTTGTATTTTGTATGGTAAAGAATCCTTTGTTATGTTTTCAGTTTTAACCATATACATCAATGAAGGTTAAACTACTGGAGATCTGTTGTGAAGGTCAGGCAGCACAGGGGCTACATTATTTATGGTAATACCATTCAGAACGAAAGATCAGAAATGACTCAGCAACAGTACTTTTTTAAAAGTATAGCAATTGATTATTCCATTTTTTTAGATAATAAAAAATTAAGGTAAAATTGTGTTGCTTTACTTCTTCTTCCTGTTTCGGTTGGAAATTAGCTGTTGTATTGATGCTGTCCGTTGATACATGACTAGACACATCAGTTGTGGAAGGATCCTGTTCATCACGTAAACCATCCTCATTTGTTATAATTGCTTCAGCACCCATTCGATGAGACGTATCAGCCACTATTTTTTGATTCAAGTAATTCTGCTATAAAAGTCAGAATGATGTTACGTGAAGTAAATGTTCAAGATCATGATATTTATTTTATTTCACTGTTATTAAGTTTAATTTACTCTGACAAACCAAAATACATAGATTTTTTTCTGTTCTAACTGCTAATAAAAATTTAAAAACAATTGTGAAATAATACCTCTTCTTTTTGTTTCAGTTGACGATTAGCAGTTTTGTTGATGATATTCGTAAAACTAGACACATCAGTTGTAGAAGGAATTTGTTCATTACGAAACCCATGAACAGTTCGTGTATTTGCGTCAGAAACCATTCTTTGAAACTTGTGATCCAAAGTCGTTTGATTGGTGTCTTTCTGCTGTCGAAATATAAATGATGTTATGTGTGGTTTGTTTTCAGGATCATAACAGTGTCTTCATTTGCATGTTTTAAAACTTTTATTAAATTCTGAAAAACCAAAATAAATGTAAATTTATTTCTGTTACCATTGAACTGTCGAATATCCCACTGTTTCTTTTATAGAAAAACACAGTCATCTTATTATGCCAATATTATTTCATTTACCTTTTTTTTTATTTGAAAAAAATGTGATTAGTTCTTTCGGCAAACAAGCAAAGTACGTACTGTTTCCATATGTTTTATGCGCTCATTATCACGTTAATAACTTTAAGATTTACACACCTTCTTTTTATTAATTTACTATCAATTTAACTGTTTCTAGGATCTTCCCGAGAAGTAGATACTCAATCTATACAATTGTATAACAGTCGCATCCATGAAGTTTCTCTCTCTTTTGATCATACACATTCAGATCGTACTGAACAAGAATTTAAAGAAATGAAATTTGACCTATTGTTAATTGAACACATGTTTTTGCAAAATTAGTTTCTGATTGGTATTGAATTTTACCTTAGATATGTGTGTGGGGTCATATAACCATACTTTCATCCAACGTAAAACTATCGTTTGAAAGATATGATAAGTATTGATAGTCGGGGCGCATTGTTTCAATGGAGACGAATATTGTTTATCTGGTGTGATTTCAGTTAACCTTTCATGTTGTAACTCGTATGAGCAACGGGTCTTTATGTAGAATTATTGCATTGCATTTGGTACTTTTATTGCAAACATGTCACACGGGGATATAGGATGTGCGTTTACATGTGTGAAAATGTACTATGAAATATTGAACTGTTAAGAATGTCATGGATTCATATTGTTACAAATTTTGGTTATTTTCGTTATACAGTTTGCGTTTTTCTTATTACAGTTTTTACAGTTTAAAGAGTTTATTTTCATTCTTAAGGTTCAAATACTTACTTTTGATCATTTATTTCTTTCAACTCTCGTATTTTGAACAAGTTAAAAGTTATTCTATTTATAGTTACAATTCATTCTACAGAAAATATAATATCCATGTAGTCAATTTTGCCTTATTTATGAATAACCTGTTTTCTGATTGGCTAAGTTAATTCAATTTCTATGGTTGTTATTGGTTGAAGTAAGTGAATACTTCAGTCAGTTACTTCACTTTGTTTGGGGAGTGACTACCTAATAGTGAGTATCGCTTTCTATTCTTAGCGCTTAGAGATCTTGGTTTTAAAGCTTTGAATATATTAGAGTTAGGTTTAGCATGACTTAAACACGATTTTTGTAGAGTAAGGGTGTAATTCATTTTTGTAGGGTTTGAAGCACTTTTTTAAATATGATACAGTTAAGTGTGTACGTTTAGATAGGTTTTTCCTTTTAAAGTCATTGTTCGAGGTGCTGTGGATAACATATTTAAAAAAGGAGGATTATATCAGTCATTTTTACAATTTTCTTAGATGTAGAATTTTAATATTCATAGATGTGTAGCTCGTTCCATATTTATCGTCACTTTTGTTCTTCATTCAGTCTCAATTATTTTAGATTGTTTTTAATTTTAAGGTGGCTAAGTAAAGATATATTTGTATAATTTCTTTGTTGCTTACGCACATCATTTTTGCAATGTAGAACACTGTATTTATCCCCGACTGCATTCAGGTAATACCTTTACCTGAATATATATTATATTTTTGCAAAGATTCAAACAATTGAGTTTTGAAGTTCAATAAAATTCCTTTGTTTTTAGAATATAAAATCTAGCCTACCTCGGTTGATTTGAACTGGGGGCTTTTGGATCATTGCACTGTTAGCTGCTTCACTGGACCTGTGTTTTCTTAATGCTTTTTTGAAATAATTTGAAGGTATTCGGATCAGGGATATTTAATTGCTGTAATAGGTATTTGTGTGCACTCGACAAATGTATGACAAAAAATTATTTATTTTCATTGTTTTATGCTTTAGCCCCCCCCCCCCCCAAAATCAAAACAAACAACCACCGAAATTCCCATCCCACTCCTGAATAAGAAAAGTACCTAGAATTTCAAGGACACCTATTTTAAAAACTCTTCATTTCTGAACCTATCACTGTGCTGTACTGTTATATCATAACAGAGCATATAGTGATTGCAATATATAGTTCGGAAGCACTTTAACTCTAGACAATAAATATCAATTTCGTATAAACGGTTAGTATTACCAAACATTTTCTTTCTTTGATTTACTATCGCCTATTTTATAAGTTGGATAGAGGGTTTGGTCTAAAATATGATGTAAGCGTTATGTACTCGATTTGCACACGAATTAAGGCAACCCTACATGCAAGATAATATCAATCATTTGCTATTTGTTTTTTAACAAATAGTTTTATATTTTCTTTTGATTTTGTTGAGTTTAGTTTGTTCTCATTTATGTTTGAAGAATATTCTCATTTAAACTTTAAGAAATCAGTGATTTCCTTAGGGGTTTTTGAAATATCAGCAAAGGAAAGGAAACATGGCAGACTATGGCCTTTAGGGGTCGTGTTTAGGTTTATTCTAGGGCAATGTGAGTGATTTATTATTTCTTGTAATCAAAACTTGTTGTGAATCTTACCAAAATATATTTATGAAAACAGGCTTAAACTTATCCAGCTTGTCCTTATACATGATAAGACTACTTTTGTTTTTGTGTAAACTTTATAACATTTTATAAAAATAGTACCCTTCAAACATTGATGAGGAAAAACTTTTCCAGCTTTACCTTTTTCTTTTGTTTCAGTTTGGGATCTGCTGTTTCAATGACTCTTAACCTAGAATGGTACTCAATCGAGTAGGAAAGAGAGTCTTTCTTTATGTAAAGGGATGAAACATCGGAGGTGAATTTACATTGGATTGTGCTACATGTCTGTAAAAGTAAAAATGATATAATAATTGGCTAGTAATAATATCGTTTTCTTATTGATATTATTATCACATGATTTATCTTAAAATAATCAGCTGATGAGGATTGTAATATTGTCTTATCACAGTTTTCAACAGTTTTGTCGAGATTTTTCAGTGATTGATATTTCAATAATGCGGATTTTTACGCAGTTGTAAATAAGCATCCCTTAATTTCATTTTATGTTAAAATAGCTTATGCATTGTATTTTTTTTTTATCCTCCAACTTACTCCGAAACCCATCAAAGCCTTAGATGACAAGGAATGCATTAAGAAGAACTCTAGAATGCGATTAGGAACTGGATCATGCGGTACATGAAGCATGATAGTTTTTTCTGGCTTTGTAAAATCTTCTAACGATTTTGAATCTTGGCATTCTTGATTTTGCTCAAGATCATCATAAACTATATTGTCATCCATTGTTATCTGCAAAAAAAAAAATAATAATATTAAATTTGAAACCATTATACATCAAGACATTTATTTCAATTTTTTATCATATGTATTTATCAACAATACACCATATGCACCAATCAGATCTAAGTTAAAACGTTATAAAAATTAAGTCAGTTCTTGGTAGAACAACTTTTTTTGTTTCTGTATTTATTGTACATTTTATATTTATTCTTACTATTGCTGAGCAGAACCAACACATCCTTTCGCTGATGACAATGTAAATACACAACCCACAATGTTATTGAAGTACTGCAAATATTGGGTTTATATTTAGGTTTAAAGCCAAATTCTTTGCAAAGTCCTAAATGGTAATTTTGGCATATTGCAGCTTGTTTAAAACACAAAAAATTGGTTATTTGATTATTAAATAATTATAAAAAAAGAGAAAAATATCCTGCTCCGAAATAAAATTCAAATTAAGATTAGAAACACATAATGGCAAAGTTTTGTCACCAGTTATCAGATGATTATGTCGACGTGTGAGATCTGTATGTCGACTTGTCAGATAATTATGCCAATTTATCAGATCTTTTTGTGGATGTGCCACTTATTCACATCAATGAAATCGTGTTCACGCTAAGTTTGTGCTATCCATTTAATATCATTTTTGCTATCCATTTAATATCATTTTTTTCCTGAAAAGTCGACATAAGAACCTGCTAAGTTCACATCAACAAGTCGTGATTGAAATTATGCCATTATAGGAACAAGACAAAATATATATATCGAATTTTGAAGTTATTTGTTATATGACTTATAAAGCAAATATATTAAAGTCGTTGCATTTGATAAAGAAAACAGAATGTAACACAATTAGCTATACCAAATTGTGCTATTATTATCCTTGTTGATTTTCATTCATCTATTTTACTCTTGTCTGCATGGACATTAATAAACACCTGATAATAACACTGAATGAAATATCTGGTTTCTGCTCTACAGAAACCCTTGGAAACTTTGCGGAAACTTAAGGTTAAGTTTCATGTTACTTGTTTACTTCTCGATCAAATGCATATCAAACCTCCCTTTAAAAATGCAAACGATCTTTTTTTTTTTAAAAATATGAATGCAATTTACAAAATAACTACATGTACATGAATTAACAAATAAAAACTTCACTGTTACATGAACATGATACACTTGTCTCAATTTTTCTTGAACTACAATAAATATGTACACCATAAAATATTTTTGAAAATGCTAAAGTGTCCATCTTTTGTGAAAAACATACGCTACAAGATAGTATTTGACTATAGAAGTATGACCCAGATATGGTTTGAATATGTATGTCCATAAATTACAAAATGAGGTCATAGTGACCTACTTTTAGGTTGGGACAAACGTTTTCTTTGTTAGTTATATAATCTAATGCCTTACATTAGAACAGGATTTGACAGCATGTTATTAGATATTCCAGATCCAAAGTGAACTTCTCAATTTCCCCCATGATGTACCAACTGATGAGATTTGATTGTCATAAGTCTATCAGTATTTAAGAGATGACCCAGAGGGAGATATAAAAAGATTGCGCGCCGATGGAAAGCGAAACAATGGAGCAGTCTGTCAAATCATGTGCAAAAATATGATGTACACATTTAAATAATTATGCAACACACTTCATTCCTGATGAATATTGTTCTTTACACACGGTTAACCTTCCTACAATTTACTTATTTAACTAGATTGATATTTTTAAATCCAAGTAATATATACATTGTTTATAAATGCCAAGTGTTACTACATGTACTGAATGTATAAAATACAAACTGTCACACAGTTCATTCACTTTACAATCCTTATTAATACCTGTATTTTTACCTATGTTCTAAAAGCTATTTCCAATATTAGTTACATAACACAGATAAAAATAAACACATGGAAATGCTATTGCAAACAACTATATACAGAAAAATCACAAAGCGGAGGTCACCTGGACAAAGAAAATATACACATGCATGTATACACGTGCCCCAGTACCTAAGATTAATTATTTGATCATTAAACAAGAGAGACATCAGTTTTTCTTTTTATATATATTTAATTTATTACTTAGTAAATTTGTTAATCACCTTATTTTCCACATTTAAATATAGAAACCTACTGTACTTATAAGCAAGTGCGGATTCATGATCATTAGGTTAGAATTGAACTTAAACCTATTGAAAATAATTGATATCACTATTAAACTCAATAAAGTTTAGTAATAGTTTCAGCAATGCGTTAACCATTTGGAATCTTAACTTAAAGTTTCCGCAAACTGAAACCCAACGGAAATGTGCTAAAACTGATTGATATTTCTATAATAATTTACACCACTTTCCATACATTTCAATTTTGGTTTCCGCATTGCTGAAACCATAAACAATCTTAGACTAAAGTTTCTGCTGACTGAAGCCTAACTTATACTTGCTGAATCGATATAATAGTTTCCCCATTGCGGAAACTATACATGAAACTTCAACTAAAAGTTTCAGCAAGGTTTCCATATAGTTTCAGTTTTGCTGAAACTGCATTTTTCACCCAGTGCAATGTACCAACACCTGATGATAACCGAGGACATTTAGGCCATGCCGAGGAGATCATAATTAGACATCTGATGCAATACATATTATCAGTATCGATATAATCATCGACTTCGTGGAACTCTATGATAGGACTATTAGAGTAATAATTAATTATCCATCCATCTTAGGACATTAACCTGTCAACTACTATACGACGAAACATTGCATCGGACGAATATAATTCCGGACTTGGTCAGAAGAGATCAGTCCTCAAACTACCATCAGTGATGAAGAACATACTCTCCAGCCATCCTGAAACCATAACGCTATACGATCACAGACTGTAGAACAACTTCTCCTGTCAGAGACTGTGTTATCTTGTGTGCCTGTTGCTAGGAACGATAATTATACTTTTACACTACTGCAAATTTTACGAGGGTACTTTATTCCGCGATTCCATTGTTTTGTATCAAATTGCGAGAATATAAAATCGCGAGGACCATTTTTTGTTATAATTTCCTATAGTACAAAACTGTTTGAAAAATAAAAGCGTGAATTTAAAATCCGCGACGGTTGCTTCTCGCGATCTTACGCGGATATTAATTCCTCGCGGTTAATTAGGAATCTACAGTATTATTGGACTTTGTAACAGAGATATCTTTCTTACCAGATTTGTATTTACTTTATCTTTTGCTTTGTAACCTTATTAGAATTATTTGAACTTAGTTCTCTGTTTCCTTTGTGCTGTGTTAAAAGATTCAACTTTGTTAAAGTATTAATTTTCATACACTAACTGCAAACTAAAATCGAGACAAACATTTAAACGATTTATACATGAACATTTATAACTTATCTATTCCCTTAAATGACATGAAGATTTTATTCCTTATTGTCTTTAATTTTTTTTTGGTGAATGCTGCACGCAGTGCATAGTGTTAATATGTAAAAATAAGTATTAAGGATATTTTTTGAATATTTTGATGTATCAATTATTAGCGTTTTTAGATTATCAAGAATTCTGCTTTTCACTTTTTTATATTTGTTTGTTGTTTTTTTTTTTTTACTGAGTGAGAGTATTTTGATCATTGAACATTGTTTTTTCATTCATAGTTTACAATGATACAATTAGTATGCAAGCATTCTTTAAAAAATGTACATTTGTTAAAATTGTGATCCTAGACTAAATCTGGGGCCCCAGGAGAGGTTCAAAGTTTTACTTTGAAATATATTGGGACAAAATTTAAAAACTAAAATAAAATGATACAATGAACTGTTGGTCAGTTCAGCGATGTGGCCCATTGGCCTCTTGTTTGGACATATCTTTTGGATTAAAAAAGAGGAAATGTGATAGTTTTAATTAAATAAGACCTTCAAACTAGTGAACGAGTTAAATTGAAAATATAAATGTGCATGTATAAAACGCGGTTTCAAAGGAATTTGATTTATTTTTAGAATGTAAATAGTAGCATAATTCATTTAACTCATTTTCCGATACGTAGGGTGTAAAAATTAAACTTTAATATCCAATTCTGCAATGCAAAGTGTCGCCACATTATGAGTCACAAAGTAAGTTGTTTTTTGTTGATTATGTATCATAAATAGTTCGTGTGTATTCATTGCCTGACGTCATGACGTCAGGCATATCTAAGGTTTAAAAGTTACAACATCCGAAACAGCGCAGTCAACAATGGAAGCTAGCAATACCATTTTTCATTGAAAAAAGATTTATCAATGCATATAAATAATGTGACGACCTTCAAATTCGCAATTAACGAAAACGTTGTAATGGATGTAACAATTTAGCAATAGTGAGCAAGTGTTTAAAGCAAACAGGAAATTCACTGTGCACGTGTGTAATTCTGGCTGACTATATTTAGTTAGGATGAAACTTCAATTGCGCTTGCGTAAATTGGAGTTCTGGGAAGAAATTAGACAGTTCGTGTTAGAAATATTCGAAGACGTTATGAAACCGGTCAGTTTCTAGGTCAAACTGCGCATCTTCCAATGGGAATCGTCTGCAGCCACAGTCCAGAGTCCGCGTATATCTTCCCAACTCACTTAGTGGGATTGAAAAGTAAATATGTTGAAATTAAGTAGTTTGCCACCAAACCATGAAAATCAGAGAGCTATGTCAACAAATTACAACTTTAGGTATTAAGTAGGTGTGCAGTCATACATTGCATGTACACCGCTACACGCTTATCTCGTCACCTACATGTACAGCCATAAAAATAAGGCTGCAAACTAAATGTGCACCCGCGTATTATTATTGTTCTGGAAACTATTTACCTAGTATTTTAAAAGATTGTGTATTCACTTTTGCCCTAAAATTAAAATTCCGCTGGCTGACTTTCTTAGCGTTTTAAAAAGCCAATACCTTGTCGTGCTTAAATGTTTGAATGGTTGAAGGGGAGGGGGTGTGATCACAACAAGTTATTACAAAACGAGGCAATTAAATTTAAGGCTGGCACATTAAACA
>WFKH01011926.1:85163912-85190799 GCA_016163765.1 Magallana hongkongensis | reverse complement strand
ATATATATATATATATATGAAATTATATATATATATATATATATATATAATTTCAAACCAGGACGAAAACGTAAGATCGCACTGAAATTGAACAGCATATACGTGATGTTAAAATTATTAATATTAATTTCCGTCTTTTGTCTCTTTTCAATGTTGATAATTGTAAATTCAAGCTAACTTCTGTTTTAAGTCCCTTCAAATTTTTACCGCCAATAATTCTGACAAGAGCAGTAAAATCAAGATTTCACAATTTAAATCGCCTTGCGCAACTTTTGAACATAATCAACCAGGTTCTTTAGTGTCGATTGCAATGCAAATTCATTCAGACCCTTTTTTGACATGTTTTGTAACCTGTTGAGATAGAATGAGCGTTCTGGTATTTTCCACTATCTTTTATTACGCAATGCATATTCACCTCTAAAATGCTTTAAACAAACAGGCAAACACGTTAGAGGATTAAATCGCTGGACCGAAAATCAATACTCATATAAAACAGTGAGGGCAACATTCAATAGACATTTATTTTATATTTTTAAGGAAGAAAACTGTTGAGGTATAATCATATCTTAAATGATATGACTTCCGTGTTGTCTGACTTATAGTAAGGGGCATTTAAAAGGTAAGATCGTTTGTTTCCATATCCATTTAGATTTGTTTCATATAATTGTTTGTCCATTACTTCGTTGTTATAAACCTTACGGTATATGTAATCTTGTACATACATATTCAAAAGCGGAAATCCAAGCTTCCTGGTGGTAACAAAAAAAAGGCTATAAGACATTAAGATTCAAATGTTTTATGCACTGAGCTTAGTTAGTCTGATAAACATATGATGTATTGTTCTCTACAGTTTTTTGTCTTTCAAAGTCAGTTAATGTTTTTTTTCCGATTCTCTAACGTTTTGTCGAATTTTATAACAAATATAGATATCTTCAGGAAACAGATGAAAACAAAATTCTTCCTACTTTTAAATGTCTCTTAAAATGTTTACCCGCGTTGATATACAAAAATACAAATTTTAACATCAGGTAGTGATGTTAAGACCGAGACTTTCAACATCATATATATTTCAAGCACTCAGTGTAGAGTTCACCAATGTTCGATTATTTATCATATAAATGCCCATGAAAATGTATTCTAGCATTAATTTACTTTTGTGGAAAACTGACATCATCACTCAATGTAGAAGTTCACGTGTGGCCTTGCATACATTTTCAAACTTATCATCCTGGTACTTTAGTGTGGAATGCCATAACAATTCAATAAGACATGTTTTATTACCTGTTAAGATACAGTTGACGTTCTTGTGTTTCCCTATCTTTCATTAATATACTAAAGATATATACAATTAGTTAACGCTTAAAAAAACAGTGCACACATGTTAGATGATAAAATCGCTGGACCACATAAAAGCGGTGAAAGGCAACATTCATTAGAAGTTTGCTTTTTGTACAGTTAAGATTATACCAAATATGTTATGAGTTATGACCTCCACGTTGTCTACTTTGAAATAAAGGACATTAAAGAGGTAAAATCGGTTGCATATTTATTCAGATTTGGTTTTTATAACTGCTTGTTATATTTTCGTTGTTATAAATATTAAGATTTATGTAATCATGTGCATACAAATTCAAAAGTACATACGCGTTAAAAGTGTAATTCGCTTGACCAAAAGCCAAGAATCAAATAAACATGCGAAGGGCAAGTTTCAGTAAATGTTTGTTTCATTTATTTTTAAGGAAGTACATCGACAGGTAGATTCATATCCGAACTGGTTCCAGTCTGCATTTTAGCAATGCACAAGGAAGAGGTTACATGTATAATTTTTCTATCAATATTAAAGTTTGTTTTATATGATTGTTTGTCAAATAGTTTGGTGTTATGCATCTTACACTATAAATTCAATCAATTGAATAAAAATTGAAATGCAGAAAAAGCACACAGCTTCCTATTTATAACAAAATTAAAACAAAAAAAAAACGAAAAAAAAAACAAAACGAAAACCAAAAAAAAAAAAAACAACAACAACAAAAAAACAACAAACAAACAAAAACATCAACAACAACAAATAAAACACTGGTATTAAGCTACACATGTTCTTATCATGCATAACGTTGTGTCGGTGCATGACATTTTTTCCATGCAGTAAGATGAAAACTGTGCCACCCTAAGAAGATACATTTTGTGTACATTTGCAAAACGAGATTGTTATCCATTCAATTTAATTGTGTGTGTTAATAGCCCTACATTCAAAAATGTAAAGTTTGACTCAATGATGAAGCTAGGTATATATAAATCTTAAGACATATAGCTTATTTTAGCTTATTTTCTTTAATCATTAATTTAATCAGGTGTGATATAAAGACTTAGACCCTCCAACATCATGGATGCAGCAAGCACTCAATATCGAATACATTCATGTTTTATGTGTCCAGGGGAGGCAGAATACTTCTGTGCATCTTGTTCGTGTGACCTTTGTTCCCAGTGTAGTGAAAACCATGTGAACAATCTGAAAACTATAGACCATAATGTGATACTTCGTAAGAAATATCACTATATGCCGATACAAGAGTTATGTATGACACATCCAGGAAATGCTTACAAAAAATACTGTGAACGTTGTGAACTGCCCGTATGTAATCGCTGCAGAAAAAATAAAAATCACAGACAAATTGTTCTAAAAAAAGCATACAAAAGTAAAGTAAAACAATATAAGGCAGTTATTCATACAATCAGAAGTGATACCCTTTTTTCAAGATATGTTCTCCAGGGAAGAATCAAAGCTGAAGTCAAAACTGTCCAAACATGTTTCTCTCTCTATCAGTCAGAGCTGTCTGCAAAGGCCAAAACACTGAAGCATATCTTTGACTATGTGCTATATGATCTATTGAACAATGGGTTTTGTGACTTTGATTTCAAACACAGATGTTTAAAACAGAAATTTGAAATGAACAGACATATTGCCAGAATACAAAAATATGAATACAGAAATGAACAATCAGCTATCAGTCCAGTGATATCCATTAAATCTTGGAAAAATTGTGTTATACCTGAGAAGCATGTTTCACTACACACCAACCACTTTTTAATGACTGTGCTATTAAACAAAAAAGATGTGATTGATTCAATGTGTAAAATAAAAATAGAAGGAAAAAAACGATGTGTGGGAAATGAGTTTTTGCTAAAATTGATGCCTAGTCCCGAGTTTCATCAATCTATTACACTTACAAACGCAGATCGATGCAATCACATTACAATTGTGACCTCAGACAAAATCTGGGTCAGTGATGAAAAAAACATTATGTTGACTAACGCAACAGGTAACATTCTGCGGGATATGGGAGACATGAGTAGTGAGTTTTTCAAAGGTAATGGAATACATACAGTTAGTAGACACGGTGAATTGATTTATATTGATGGGAAGCATAACATTAATAACCTGTCTAAAAATATGAAAAAAGTTACACCATTTATACAACTAACAGATGAAGGACTTCTTCCACAGTGTATATATTGCTCTCCGTTCACTGGAGATCTTCTTGTCGGAGTTCTTATATTTAGGACAATGTCTATTGTGTTATCCGGTGTTAAACGGTACAACCAGAGCGGACAACTGACACAAACAATACAAAACAACAAGAAAGAAAGGACACTATTTGAAAGACCCGGTTTTATTACAGAGAACAACAATGGGGATGTTGTTGTGTCTGACTTGCTTGCTTTAGTGGTGACAGATCGTGAAGGAACATACCGTTTCTCTTACAAAGGACCTCCATCCGTTCGTCACCGGCTCATGCCAAATGGAATATGTACAGACGCGCTGTCACACATCTTGGTGTGTTATGGTGGTGCACAGACAGTGCATATAATAGACAAAGACGGTTATTTCCTGTCCTATCTGCTGATTAGACCATCGGGGATATTTTATCCTAGTAGCATAAGTTATGATGTCAACACTCACCGCATCTGGGTCGGATCCGAGTACTACAACAAAATGTGTGTCTTCAGATATATAACCAGACAAGACGTACAAACCGGTAGGTTTTATACATATTATTTGTCTCGACTTTGGTAACGATTTATACTAATATTATCATCAATGTAGTTGTAATATGATAATATAATAATTCTAACAAACAAACGCATAACTATATTTTTTTTTTATATAGAATTGCACACTTTGCGTCAGGCTTTTGGCGAAATACCTTTATAAATAATGGATTTCAATACCATCACAGTATTTAAGTATTACCTTATTTTGAAAAGAAATAAAAATCTTTTTAAAAAGTCAATCTAAATAAAGTTTTCGCAAATGTTTCACATATAAAACACGTTTTGACATGTGTACTGGTTCATGTTTACTATTAGGTTTAAATTTAATGACTTATACAAGATTGCTTTATGATCATCAAAATTTCAAAGGTTTTATCTTTATAAAACAGGACTATCAACAGTCTCGTTTGAAGTCATCTTTTCGTAAGTTCGATGGTCAATACAACGACCTTGTCAGCAAATACAATCTTCCACTGGGTTGCATGCTGACTGACGTTTATCATACTAATTGTTAGACCCTAATTAATCACCTAATTGTCTATGGACTTTTCCGGGGTTTTTTTCGATTACGACAACGAGTAATCGGCAGGAGTGACCGGACAGCAGAGGATGCTCACTCCTCCATGGCACCTGATCCTACTTCTATCTTGGAGGTCCGTGTTGCTCTGCTTTGAATTTGTATTTCGTTTTATGGATTTTTGAGATGGTTGACGGATTGTTATTGCCATTTTTTTTTTATCTTGTAACTGCATCCTGTCGAATTTTAAAAGAAAGATTTCTGAGCTTTTTCCAATAAACAGAGCAGTAGAAACTGGGACTGAAAGATACTATCATCCAAAGTATTGTACTTAAAATACAACACATGCAGAGAGAGAGAGAGAGAGAGAGAGAGAGAGAGAGAGAGAGAGAGATTATTTTCAAAAGAGTGATTTTAAAGCTTCCCTAAATCAAGGATGGACAGTGCAGCCATTTTTGCTTTTAAAAGTCCATGTCTGTCCTCTACTTTATTGGAACACAACCACGAAAAGGGGGTTTGGGTGTTTAACATTTCTTAAAACAAAATAATGATTATATAATCTTGCTAGGTTTCTTTACTTCTATGCAATAAAAGCAATTTCGAAATACCATTACATCTCATGTTGTAATTATATAAGTAAGAATCTTATTCATTACATTAATAATAAAATTAATATTTTTGAATGAATTACCGCTAATTAGCAAATCGTATATAAATTCGATTCAAAGTACAAAAAATTAACTCTGTTTTAAACATTTTCGTGCAATTAGTAGTGAATTTAACAAGAGAATATTAATATAAAAAGAAGTTAAATTGATCAAATATATGCTAAAAGTACGCAATTTCATTATCCTGCCAGGCTTACATGTCTCGTTGTTTATTATATCAAAACGTGTCATTTTTTTAAAATTTGAAACGTTTTGGAGACTGGTTTATGTGTTGATTTTGTAATATACGGATTTCCGTGCAAGAATCGCTTCGTGTAAACTGTTTAGCGTTTTATGAAAACCGTAAAGAGTTTCGTGTGTTCTGTGAAGCGTTGAGAGTAAAATCGTATTGCTTTCGAACAAATGCATAGCGTCCCATTGTTAAGAGACCAATTTTTGTATGATGTAGAATTTATTTAAAAACTTGTACATAACAAAATTAATCACTCGCTGTGGCCTTTAACTCGACAGTCAGGTATATCGACGACGTATTATCAATTAGCGATTGTTACTGTCTTACTTATGTCGACTAAATATACCACAGTGAACTTGAAATAAAAGATTCTAAAGAGTATGTGGTATCTGTTTTATATATATATTTTTTTACTAGAAATGGACATTGATGGTAACCTAACGACAACACGTTATGATATACGTAATGACAATTTTTCAATAGTCAGCTTTCTTACTTATATAGCATTATATCTTCATCACCTGCATATGGAGTTTTTGCCTCTCAGTTAATTAGATACACAATGGTATGCTCTTAAGCAACCTGTAATGGTACAGTATCTACTAATGATATAAAGTAGCATTAATGATCCAACCGTTAATGATATAATTATATCATTGACAAACTGCCCAGTCGTCCGCTAATGATACAATTTCAAAATTATATCATTTAAAGTCAAAATTCACGTCCACCGTCTTGTATGAAAGCATTCTCAGATAGTTTATATTTAACGTGAAAAGCATGACCCCGGGGTGTTAGGGTAGGGCCACAATTGGTTGTGGTTAAATTTTTACTTAGTAATATATAAAGTTAATCTTTTAAAAAACCGTCTTCTTAGATGAGCCAAGAAAACGGAAAATTGTGTTGAGCATTCTCAATTAGCGTAAATTTAAGTTTGTTTAAACTATGAATCCCTGGGGTAGGGTGGGGCCACAATGGGGGTTTATTTTAACATATGAGTAAATAGAGAAAAGTCTTTATAAATCTTCTTCTAAAAAGTGAATGACCGAAAAGCTGAAACGTGTGTTGTGTGAAAGGTAGTAGGGTAGATTGATCAAATCATGATCCCTGGGGGTAGGGTAGGGCCGCAATGGGTGGGTGTGAATTTTTACAAAGGTATATATGGAGAATATATTTAAAACTTCAAAAACCGAAGAGCCTGAAAAGCTTAAACTTTGTGGAAGCATCCTCAGATAGAGAAAAAATGATCCCCGGGGATAGGATGGGGTCAAAATGGGATGGGGGACTCATTTTTACATAAGAATATATTAAGAAAAATCTTTTTAAAATTTCTTCTAAAAACTATTTGCCTATAAAGTTGTAACTTTAGTGGAAGGAACCTTAAGTGGTATAGATTTTGGCAATATTTGCTTGAAAATAAACTTTTAAAAGAGGAATTTTTCTTTCAATTGCGTAAATAGTCAAAATCTAAACTGCAACTTTACATAATTGCGTTAAATAAAAGTATGTTGTTAACAAGTACAAATTAATCATAGGCGGGGGTCATCACGATATCTCGAATCTCCATACGATAATGAGGACGTTCACTTTTATACTGACTTCATACATAGTCAGCGCATGTTTGTCTTTTGTTCTCCGTTTAAGAACACATGACCGTTCCACAATTTTATATAATTTTCCTTGATATATTATTCCTTATTTATAAACATTTAAACCTGTCAATTCCCAAAACATTAGGGTTCAATACCAGGCTAATTTTGGAGCTAGACTATTTAAAATTTTACTTTAAAATAGCTAAAATAGCATGCAAAATGCATTTTATTGCTTATAAATAAAGTCATAGTATATATTTTTAATTGAACACTTTATCTAAAAATAAAGAAGTATCATATAACATAAAAATATAATTATGGAATTACTTAGTGGAAATCTTTACATTGGGGAGATAGGAAAATAGAAAATAATGGAAGAAAGGTCTCGTCTGACCTTAACAGTAGTTGTATATTTGTATTATCAAAGTTATGTCAAAGGTAGATTAATGGACAAACATGCACTCATTGTTTAAATGAAAAAAAAACTTCTTCTTACTTTCGCTTTCTTGTTGTAACCAAGGGTTGATGCATGTTGAATATTATAATCCACCAAGTGATTTCTCACCTCAGGTAACTTTGTGAATACAAAATTCTATCACGGGACGTGTAAGGTAGCAAGGTATGTGCTAACTAGGACAATGTTTTCGAACACGTTAAGTTGTCAAACATTGATTTAAAGTCTTCTGTACTTCCACGGGCGTGGTCTAATTGCTGAAACCATAGTAAATAGTATACATGTTCAATATAGAATATAAATGGCTATGGTGAAAGAGCGATCACATAAATTTTTATACGTGGCATTGTTTTGATGCTAGTCTAATTGTAGTACCATTCTGATAATGTGAGCCTCACCTCTCATGCATATTAGTATCAATCTTATATTTAATCAAGGGCAGATAAGCAAACGTTCTCCTTTTTGAAAAATGTACGGAGAAAAACATTGAATGAGATAATTGTATCACAGTATGAAATCTTAATTCATGTTGGAAATTAACAAGAATCTTAAAAAACAATAACAAAAGTGATATTAGGTTAAGATATAAACGCAACAGAAGCAACCGAAAAGGGCCTGAAACCCGGCGCTAAGTGCAGTCATCCTTTATTAGTTTTTGAAAAATTGAAATTACTTTTTTCCGATTGGAAATAGGTCTTATTCCCATATTTTTGTAGATCTACAAGTAAATTGCAGACAAATTTAAAATTTGTTTTTATGTATACAATATCTACGGCCTCTTTCACAAATACTTGTCCAAGCGTTTAATTTAGAATAACAATCTGGTGGTTTGATAATTTTGCTGATAGGCTTGTACTAAACTATATTTATATAAAAAATATCGAATAAGTTATGATCATGTGTTTTCATTTTCTGGTTTCCCCTAAACACTAAAAAATAAGATCATCCTAGCGGTATCTAGAGTTACAGTTTTTTTTTAAACCTGAGATATGCCACGCAAGCATGCATATTGTTTATATCTAAATGTTTGTTTTGTTCAGTAACATGAAAATTACTAAAAAAAAAAAAAAAGCCTATATAAGACATCATATCTTAAGATAATCTAAGATGTATCTGATGACCAGTCTTATTTCTAAGTCCTCAACGTAATAAAGATATCAAAAATAAAAAGTAAAATAAACTGTAAACCATAAATAATTATAAAAAAGTAAAAAAAAGGCCAACGTTATGATTTCTTCATTTTATTCGAATTTCAAATGCAAATCTTGGTTTTTGAACACGCTATTATAACTGTGCAAATAAGAATATAAAAAAGGAGAACCGTTGCTGTGGCAACAAGCTACAAGATAAAAAATGACAATAACAAACTGTCAACCATCTCAAAAATCTATAAAGCAAAATATGAATTTAAAGCAGAGCAACACGGACCTTTAAAAAGATAGAGGTGGGATCAGGTGCTTGGGAGAAGTAAGCATTCCCTGCCGACTGGTCGCACCCGTCGTGTGCTCATTGTCAAGATAAGGTAAATTCTAACACTTTAAGCCCCTTTTGAATTGGCATTATTTAAATATAAAAGAAACAAATTTGTTATGAATAAGTTAAAAAGAAATCAAGTAAGTGTCCTGAACTTGAAAGCAAATTGATAAAAAATTAAAAATTTTCTTGAAATTATTGCCTTTGCTATAGACCTTTTAAAAGCATAAAAAAAAATTCTGTGTGATTTTCAATGCCTCTTTAATTTACATCAGAAAGCTTTATGTGATGTTCTATGACGATAAAGGTATTTTAAAAAAGTAAAAACAAAAAAAACAAAAAAAAATTATAAAACTCTCTTAAATCAAGATCAAAAATCATCCGTTTTTCCCCCAGTTTTTCCAGTGTTTCATATTTCTTTGCAAGAGCAACGGTTGATATTTCTTACAAATACATATATTGCATGGACATTGATATGGATGTAAAAATTTAATAGTTTACCCTTTCGACCTATCAAAAAATTCTAATGGCTTTCATGGTAACATTTTCGTAAATCATCATTCTTCATCAATTAACTTATCATTAGTTTTTTGTAATTAGGATTGAAAATAGAACAAAAGTTGTTTAATATCTTTGCTAGTTAATATTAGTGGGCCAAACCTTTTAAAATGACTTCAAAGTTGGTAACATTTGCTATTTTTCCTATCTGTAGCGTTTACCATGGCAAGGATTAACGCCCCCCCCCCCCCCCCACCCCTCCCTGCAACCAACATTTACTGTATTTTTGCGTTTTACTATGTGTGTCCATGCGTGTAATATAAAAAAAAAATTTTGCTTACAATGCGTAGCCTGACCTCAGATTTTCACAAATGGTATCATGGTAAATTTTAGTTATTATCTCTTTTTACCGTTAAACTTTGAACACCTATTAGGATCCCATGAATGATCCAGGAGTCATGGTTTTAACAATAAAAAATCTACACAATTTGAGGACGTTTTCATACTTCTCTCAAAAACGTAGTTTTTGAGAAGAAAGTTTTTAAATACATTTCTTCCATATATTGTTATGGTAAAGGTACATTTTCGTGGTGCACCGGTATTGGTCTGGGGATCGTGGTTTTTACAGTTTAGGAACCATAATATCTTAGGATGTTTGCATAGTAACATTACAAATTTAAGCATTGTAGTTCTTGAGATGATTTTAAACATTTCCATATATATTTATATGTTAAACTTTGAACCCCTCTTGTGCTTCCGAGGGGTCTTTTTTTCAATTTATAAATGTCATTTCATATAAATGTGTTGGTATACATATTGTCATTTATGGTGCAGAGGTTTTTAGAAAAAATACTTTGAGAACACGTACGCTTTTTTAATTCTTCCCATAAGAATGCTTTATACAAAGTTTAGCCTAGTGGACCTAGAGAAGAAGTAAAAGAGAGGAAGCGAGAATTGGAGAGAGAGAGAGAGAGAGAGAGGAGAGAGAGAGAGAGAGAGAGAGAGAGAGAGAGAGGTGAAAAGATAGTCAAACACAAGTATTCACCTGCACTTGACTAATTTTACTTTTATCTCTGGTATATTCATCATAATTTCTGTTTGACACCATCTTCTAACCTTTGAATTTTTTTCAAAAGTTTTGTCTAACCTAATCAATATGATGCAAAAATATAATGTAAAAGACATTATATCGATTGAGTAAGGTGATAGCGATCGCAGCTCGCCGGCGCTGCTCGCCGGTGAGCAAGGCGAGTTCTAAGAACCAGTGCGCGCGGGAAAAAGAACGAGCTAAACCTACAGGTTCATCAAGAAAAAAATTGTGTCTACGTCCCATAGTGCTCTCTAATGTATTTTCCCGTGGTGCTATGCCAAACATGGCTACCATTTAACACCTAATTAACGGTCCCTTGAGGTTTGAAGACAAATTTATTTTGAGTAGCGCACAAGCTTTGGTGAAACCCAAGAGATTTTTTACATGCTTCCATTCCTTCGTATTGAGTCGAGATACGTAAACAAATGAATATAGAATTGAACGTGTGACGTCACAGTGATCTCGCGCTAGTTTTTCCGCGATAAGTTTATAGGTAAATCAAGCATCTGTAATGCGTGTACTATAGCTATTTTTGAATCAGTATAAACTTCGATACCTGCCTAAAATGATTTGTGGGGATTTTTAGTGGTTTTTAAAAAAAAACTTTGATAGAGAGATTTTATAATTATTTATACAAGCAAGAGTTAAGCTAATTTTGCGTGCATGAACAGTAAGTATAAGTAGGGTGGAATTTTTTTTTAAAAGTCATTTTGAACTAAATGATAAAGAATACAGAGTAAAAATAGACGGTTAAAAAATCTACGCAGATATTGCATATTGTCCAACTATTAAATTGGAAAATGGGAAATTACATGTACACACTTACAATTAAAGTAAAGTTTGCTGTTACATGGATATAACTCACACATTTTCATTGTGACGTAACACCAGCCTACCTTTATTTCAGCTACGACGTCAAAGATTATATGACGTCATAATTGATTTCTGGTTTTTTATTTTTTTTTTCGCAAGGTTCTGTAGTTTCAATGAAAGAATAACAGGGCACAAGTATTTTTTCACTTTTCACAAAAACTAAGTCCGCATCATATGGTTTTAAATAGTGTTTTAGGACCATCAGATTGCACATATACTAAAATACATTTTACCTGGAATCGGTGGACCTGAAAACGTTTCAAATAAGAGGTTTTCGTTAACATAATAGTAGTCCAAAATTAAAACTTTTGTTGTATTTTATTCTATTTTTAGATAGTTCATTAGAAATTAATAAAAATGAATCATGATATAAATAGTGACATTATTTTCGAACATTTTAAGCATTAATAACCTCCAAGATAGGCACATATAAAATGTACATATTTTCACGAAATTGTTTACATTTTATCAACATGAAAATTGGAAATCATGAACTTTGACCTTTTGTAGTTATAAAACGGGACGGGCAAAATCATATGAATTTCATGAGAAAAAAGACTTTAGTGAAGTGAACAAAATGGTATGTAACGTTGGTATAATTCCTAAAAAAATGCAAGCCGCAAACCTTACCTTAAACAGGGACCGATGCACGGATACAACTTATGCCAAAATAAACAAATTTCAGTTAAAAAGAATTATGAATCAGGGAAAGAAACCCAAAAGTCAGATAACAACAAGATACAAAAAAAAATCTGTATTTACATTTAGAACTTTTGACGAACCGCCGAACAAATCTTAGACACCTTTTACATTAATTTGCCATAACATATAATACACAAATTTGTATATCAAGATAAGATTTCAGTACATGTGTATTATCATGAACTAAACCAGTTTGTAAGATGTGGTTTTTATCCATCATGCATTAATTGATATTGTATTTTACATAACCTTTTCTGTAACATTTTCATATTAGAGTTTAACGTATATGTTTTAAAAGTAAAACTATAATGATGATCGTTGATTGCGTATATTTTGCATTATCATTGTTAATTAAAACCGAGTTTTCCCAGAACTACACCTCCAAGCTACGTGTTGTACCTTTTCTCTTTTGCCACTGTCGATCTTATTTTAAAGGCCCCGTAAATAAAACAAACGCTTGGCAATCTTTACCTTTAGCAGTTAAATCTTCTAGATCATAAAATGTGACTTATGGTTTGCTCTCGACAAAACTACACCAAATTTCCGCCTCAATCCGGATTTGTTATCAAAACAAGTTAAAGACGATCTTCATGAGTTTTGTTGATTAAACAGTGTTATTCATCCATTTATTAAATAATACATGCACAAGCAAACAGACATGTACAATTGCTCGGATTTTTAAACATTAGTATTACATGTGTTAAAAAAATATGTAAATATATAACATAAACGATGGAAAACCTCACATGAATATCGCATGCATAACTTATTTTACTTATCATAATAGTAATATGTTACACACGTGTGCTCGTAAACTTATGTTTACACACATGCTTAGTATTTGCTCTGAAACTCATGTTCAACATGTGTTGAAAAATCACGCATGATTCACAAACAATTCTCACGTATTTACGTACGCTTGACCCCAAAATATGCGAAACATATGATGTGTATTCGAAAATATTTGATGACCTTTTTCCCATTTGTAGATCCAAATGAAAACACAAAGGATGTGGCGGAGCCCATAAATGAAGTTGAAATCATTGAGACATGTGAAAATAGAACGGAAAGTAGGATGAAACTGATTTTTCAACCAAAGTTACTTCATTCTCGTAAAAAGAAAAACATGCCTGTTGAACACATTTCCTTCTTAGCATCAGATCGGATTTGGGTCAGGGATGCATGCAAATTTTCATTGATGAAAACCAAAGGTAAATCTCTACACCATCAAACGAATTTACATTTGGAAACTTTCGGAGTTTATAGTGGTAGACACGCAGAGAATAGTGACTTTGAACTATTTTATATACACAATGATAATAACAACATCTACAAACTTACTAAGGACAAGAAAAATACACTATTCATTATGAAAAGCTCTTCCTGGGAATACCAGTGTGTTTACTGGTCCACGAGCACGAATGATCTATTGGTTGGGATGTATCGAGAAGATAAACAGACAGGCTTAGTGTCCCGGTACAACCAGAACGGACAACGGACACAAACAATACAGCACGACAACATTGGACTAGAACTATATTGTAAGCCATGTTACATAACGGAAAATCACAATGGTGATGTTGTGGTTTCTGACTTTGGATTGCATAAGGCTGGTAAGGTTATGGTTTCTAACTTTCATGCGCCTGGTGCTGTGGTGGTGACGGATTATGATGGTAGGCATCGTTTTTCCTACACAGGACCCCAACCAGAATCAATATTTCAGCCACTTAGAATCTGTTCTGACTCGATGTCCCACATCCTTGTGTGTGATACATTTAGTCGCTCTATACAATTATTACACAAAGACGGTCAGTTCTTGTGCCATCTTGAAATAGAAGGACAACTTTTATTTTTTTCATACTTTAGTTATGATGTCTTCACGAATTGTCTCGAGGTCAGACCTCAAGACAATGATACATATTTCAAATATAGACATGTAAATAGTAATGAAGACCCTGGCTTGCAGATGCTGTCCCGGAGACAGTAGTATAATCTTTTATTCATTTATCTGTGTTGGTTTAAAGCTCAAAAAATACAAAATATAATTAGAGCAAAGTGACTTTAGAGTTCAAAATAAAATAACTCAAAGGCATAGTGTGTAGATTCTACGATTTTTCCAGACATATCTCGCTAAATTCCCTTTAGATAATAGTTCCATCACTTACAAAAGTTGGAGCAAATTATCAATAAACTTTCTTAAATTCAATAATTTAAAGTTGACCTATCAACCATGTGTAGTACATGTGTAAAAAAGAAATTAACAGTTATTTTATAACAATTTGACACTATACATAAAAAAGATAAATAAAAAGTTACCTTACAGTAATGATATCGTTTATTCTTTGGTAGGTCACAATTGCCTCGAATTATACGAGGGCTGTCCGTAAAGTTCGTGGACAAGCTTACATTTAAATAAAAGTAGTGTTGCGTACATTTAGTTTACCATATTTACAAAGATTTTTAAAAATATCTAAAAATGTTTACTATTTTGAAGGATTAATTACAAATAAGACCTATTTATTAGACTAATTGAGAATTTAAAAAAAATGTAAAAAATTTATACTATTTAAAAGTATATTTACAAATACGACTTCGTTATAAGACGTCGGACGGTGATCCATAGCAAGGCGAAATTTTAATAGAAAATGTTACTTATCATTAAAAACATTCGCTTTTTATTCCAAAAAGACATTTTCGGAAAATGCGGAGCAGCGGGCGGTATTAATATGCCAGGGCGTCAAATAAACTCTTACAGAGACTCACATATTTCTGAAACAATCGATAAAATATAGACATATAATGTAAACCGTTCCTTAGTAAACAAGTGGCACTAAAGATCTTTAGACTGAAAGGAGAATGTAATGGATGATTTGCAGGAGGGAAGGCCATCATTTCGAAATTGTGGAGCCGTGAAAAATCAAGTTTGTGATGTTATTGACGGTAATCGGCGACTGACAGTGCGTGAAGTTGCAGAGTAATGTTGAGTTCCAAAGACTACGGTACATGACGGTATTTGACTTGTGGAAAAGCGAAAAGAATTTTTAAGACAGTTTATTACAAAATTGGCAAATGCGGTGTAATTTTATTGGTCAGGATTGTTACAACTGATGAAAGTTGGTCCCACTACTATGATCCCGAAACAAACCAACAGTCCAGCCAATGAAAAATTACGATTTCTCCTCCACCGAAAAAGTGAAAGTTACAAAATCTCTTGGAAAGAATATGTTTATTCTTTTAATGGACCGTAAGGATTTTTTTTGGCACATGCAGTATCCATTGACCATAAAGTCAATTCCGAGTACTGTTGCAAGGTAATATAAACTGTTGAAATGAAATTAATTAATTATTATTACTTTTTATTTTAATAACAAAAAAGTAAAAAAAATGTTCCCCTATATTTAAATCATTATTCAATATTAACATTTCATTGATTTGCATCCTAGATATATTAAATATTATTTAAGTTGTTTGTGCGGTATAAACAGTTATTTGTTTTCTTGTTAGGTCCTTAGGAAAGATCTGATACCGGCTCTTAGAAAGAAACACCATAACTAACGGCTCATTTGGATCAGGATTACTTCACCAAGACTATGCCCGCACCCGAACATCTCAGACAACACAGTAAGCAATCCATTTACTGGGGTTCGAATGCCTTTAGCATTCTCCATACAGCCCTGACTTAGCCCCCATGGTTTCTGCTGTATTCTCCTACATCAAGTCATTTTTGCGTGGCCAGAGTTTTAAGAATATGCAAGACCTTAAACAGGAAGTTTTAAATGCTATTTCACGTATGCAACAAGAATAGTTTGTGCGCATATTTGATGACTGGATTGAGCAACAGAAATTAATAATAGAGAAATGTGTTCAGTTAAACGGTGACTTCGTCAATAACAAGTTGACTTTATTTAGTGTTTGACGTATATCTTAAATTTTCGATGCTACCGTTATAATTGCATTTGCTGAAATTATCATTTATTATGCTTTGTTTGTGATACATATTCGCCTATAAACAAAATAATACATGAATTTAACTAAAATAATAGTTTTATATATTTTATTCAAGTATGTTAGTTTTAATCAAGGTTGAACATGAACTTTACGAACAACCCTCGTAAACAGAGATAGGCAAACATGGCTGACGAAAGTTGACTGTTTATTCATTTCGGAGCAACACAACCAGTTAATATCCAAAAAACGTTGCCGAGTGCTTATTGCGATCTATACACTGTTTGCTTTTAGTTCTCGTCCATCAGTGCTAGGAAACATTCTGACGACTCTTCTTAAGGGCCACGATTAACGTCAAAGAGCGTATCTACTACATTTTACCTCTGATGACAACAAAGCGTTCGTTTGAAGGCGTTTATGAATGATGACAAGGACACCTCCTCAATATGTACTCCTCCTACTAACCATGCAAGTGAAAAGAACGGTCCATTTTTTTGCATTCGCAACTCCACCTCTTGTCATCCTGATGACTACTTCCCAGGGGCCAAAATAAACTAAGCCAACAAATAGTGGACCTGGCTCAAGACGGTCAGAATGAAAATCTGTCATCTTCTGACACGGAAACTTGCAGTTTTCTACATTTCACACAATTGCAGATAATGAGCGATAACCTAGCATACGTCAAGACTGAAGTTTTTTTTTTAATGAAATCACCCTCTTTTTTTATCCGGTCGTAGAGTTTTCTTAAGTCATATATTTTTTAAGGGTAAAATTGAGGATTTTAGCGCTTTTCAATGTGTTTTTCTTTGTTGTCACTTTAAATTAAGATTTTCTTAATGAAACAGAAATATTTGTCCAAAAGTCCTATGCAGGTATATATTTTTAAGATGTGTCTTTAAAAACAAAACAAACATTGATCAACTCAAAGTCTGGTATTCATAAACTGGTGAACATAAGAATGAAAAATTGTGCAATAGTGTTACATGCTTTGTTAGATAAAACATGTTTAATCAAAGACGGTCGTTTCCACAGATACTGAGACAACTGCAATAATGATTCATACATGTTTACTAATAGTAAAGTAAGAACAAAACTATTAAGACTTGTTTTAGTTTCGTAAATCGACATACTTGATGATATGATGTATGTTTCCTTAATTGAACTCTCTTCTTCAAACATGTATGCCCATTTTAAATTTTTTGTTATTAAATGAATTTTATAAGACAATTAAAGTAAAGGAATGAGCACGATTTGCTGTGTAGATTGTTTGTCAACAATAAAATATATGTAAGTTTTTTTTAACCTGAATTTGAAAGTGCTTCAAGAAATAGTTGAAGATTTCTAAGATTACTATTTAATTTTTGTACAATTCCTGAAATATGTATGTCGGATATATCCAAAACGAACGACATTGTACTATTGGTTTGCTGACTACAATTTATCATTAAAAAAATAAAACAATAATCAGTTGTCTATATATAAAAACAACACCGTATTTAACACATTAAATGTTATCCTCTTGATATTCTATTCAAATAATTTTTCACAATGTCATATTCATCGCTGTCTCGTGAATTAATTTTAATTCTTATGAAGATACCCCGTCATTTGATACTGCTGAAATTAGATTAACCAAACTTATTATGGGAAAAATGCAAAGTGCATGGGCTTTCAATAAACAAACATAATTATTTCTGACTGTTTCTTAGAATTAACGTTTAAAATTTTGAAAGCGTTGGGAGCTTAAAATTTTCAATTAGGAACATTACTAATTATCAAATTTAACAAACAGGGTGTGAATAAAAATTTGCAGGGATTTTCCATAATTGACACTAATTTATTTTAAATTCTTAGCGATTTTATACAGCTCCCATTGCTTTTTGATAGAATTGGGTGTTAAAGATATTACTTGTAAAATTTCAGTTTAGCTCCGGCACATCTGCATTTTTTTTTTCATTTCAGAATCGATAGATAATTCACAATTTTTTGTTATGTAAACAAGACTCATGCCATGTTTTTGTTTACCTTGGACCAATTTTATGGATCTTAATCTGGATGTTTCTTTTTATTTTAAAAATAAACAAAAACGTAACTCTAAATTTATTAACATAAAACAAAGTTTTAAGCTTTGCATTTCGCTTTTAACTCGACGACTGACACTTACATTTTGGTTGACTACTAAAAATACCTATTGAAGCATTGTAGACATCACAATGTATTCCGCTTAAAGGAATGATCGGCACGTAACATTGTATCATTGGTCATTATGTTCATATTCGTTAAAACTTAAACGAACATAAATAATTCATAAAGTAAATACACGAACACGTATATAGATGCAGAATCGCTCTCAGAAGTGCAGATTAATAATTATACAAGTCACACAAATCAATTTTTCTAGTGTTTTTTTTATCTTCAAAAACAAAACAACACGTATTAGCAAAAAAAAATAAAAATAAATAAACAAAAATGTATGGCTTTTTGTGAGGGCGGGTGGGTTGGGAAACGTCTGATTGGACTGAGAAAGAGCCTTCGAATGTCTTGAAATTTATTTTTTACTAAATCGTGCACATCTTACGAGAATACCTGTAGAACAGGTTTTCTAAATATATATATAATAACCAATCAAATTGGCAGTCTTCATAGCAAACACCAGGTGAATACGTGTTTGATCGAAACACGTGTTGTGATACCTTTGAAAAAAAATCATTTATGTTCTTTTTCGTTAAAACTCATACGAACATAAATAATTCATAAAATAAATAACAACACCTATATAGATGCAGAAGAGCTCTCAGAAGTGCAGTTTGACAATAAAGAAAGTGAGACATTTGAGTTATAACTCCAATTGTTTGGTCACAGACAGTAAAACTTATAAATTTTCGTGCAAATTACAATCTTTGGCGTTTTCAGATTTCAACGCCGAGTTTTTTTTAAAAAAGACGATCGCTGACACCTGCTGCGGCTGCAGTTGCCCCACCTGACCTATATTCTTTTAATTTAAACCTAAGCTGACCCATGTAGACACCACTTATTCTCGTACTCTTGTTTATTTGTTTATTATTTCTAAGCTTGTTTGACTTTTTTCTTGCAAAATGTAACTTCCCCAAAAATAAATTCTTCCGACATTTCATCAATATTGATAAAAGTACATATCGGAGAAGCATTGCTACAGGACAAGTAGTTTAAGGTTTAAAGTTTAAGTTTAAGTTTAAGGTCGCGTTACATAATTATACTTCCGATGTTTGATATATTCTAATTTAAGGTCCATGTATATAATTGTATTGCAGATGTTTGTTTTATTATAATTTAAGGTCCTGGTACATAATTGTACTGTAGATGTTTGTTTTATTTTTTAAGATCCTGGTACATAATTGTACTGCAAATGTTTGGTTAATGTGCATTGGTTAGGTTTACCTTGATATTCAAGATGAATTTGATTGAACAGTTTCCTTTAATTGGTTATTTTGGTAATACGTTTTGCAGATTTTTTTTTTCGTTCGGCAGGTTGATGTCTTTTTTTGGCCGCGCACTAAACGGTCGTTTGAGATACAGCCTCGGTCGGGGCGGAGGTGGAGCTCCAACAAAGTGAATTTCCCTGTGCTTTATATATATCTATATTGTTCACTATGGGCAGGTATATGTCAATTTGATAGTTATTGCAATGTTTGTTTTTATATATATATATATATATATATATATATATATATATATATATATATATATATATATATATAAACTTTTTAAAAAGGTTTTTGGGCATATGGATATTTTAAAAAGCAATGAATTTCAAATAATATAATAATTACAAAAAAGACTTAATGGATTCACTGTGTAAACTCAAAATAAAGGAGGGAAAAAGAAACTTTTAAAATTAGCATTTGCTGAAACTGGTGCCGAGTCCTGAGTTACATCAATCTATGCACTGAAAAACGCAGATTGATGTAGGCACATCACATTAATTTTATGACATCAGATTGAATTTTGGTCAGTGATATCATGTACACGAATAAAACAGGTGTCAGTGACAGAAAAAACAACATCATGTTGACGATTACAACAAGTGACACTCTGCATAGAAAGGAAAACTTTTAAAGTATTTTTTATAAAGGTTAAGGATTACATACAGTCAATAAAGAAGGGGAGTTGATTCAAATTGATAGGAAAAATAACATAAATAAACTGTCAAGAAATTTAAAAACAATCACCACTTTTATAAAGTGAACAGATAAAACACAATTACCTCAGTGTGTGTATTGCTCCCCGTTAACTGGGGATCATCTGGTCGCAGTGCTAATAGTGGATACAGGGTCTTTCTTGCCATCAAGCGTTGTAAAGCGGTACAATCAGAGCGGACAACTCACACAGACCATACAGCACGACAACAAAGGAATGAAACTATTTAAAAAACCCTGTTGTATAACAGAAAACAACAATGGTAATATCGTAGTATCTGACTGGGCATCAGTAGTGGTGACAGAGGATGGAGGCAGCCATCGCTTTTCCTACACAGGAATTTCATCAGGATTAGTACTATGGCCAGGTGGAATCTGTACGGAATCGCAACCGCGATCCATATTTGATATTCTTGTGCCTATTGGAATATGTACTGACGCACTGTCACACATCCTGGTGTGTGATGAAACCACAAACACGGTCCAGATTATAAACAGTGACGGTCAATTCCTGTCGTATCTTCTTATAAGACCATCGGGGATATTTTTTCCACGCAGCCTCAGCTATGACGTCAACACTCACCAGCTCTGGGTCGGATCACCGTGCTTCAAAAATTTGTGTTGCTTCAGATATATGACCCGACAAACCGTACAAACCGGTAGCTTGATTATAAATTATCTCTTTTGCCGTAGTTGTGACTTGGAAAATTATATATTTATATTTTCACTTGCACATGTCTCTCTTATGAATCACTACTTGAGTAAATCGGTGTTATTACTACAAAGACTTGGTTAGGAGGTCACATTAGCGTATGAATAAATGTGTCGCTACTTCATCTATATAAAGATGAAAAAACACCTAAGAATTATTACAGAATCAAATCACAATTATTTAGGGCATAAATTATAAGCTCCTTATAAACATATTTACTTTTTGTAATACAAAATTTTATTCATTCATTTTCCCCCACAAAATTACTAATAACGAGGATTAAGGTTCATAGCTTAGATTCACGAAACATGTTGATTCCTCTGAAAATTCTTATGTAACTCTGAATTCTATCGCTTTGTTTTCAAATTTCCCACTGCTCGGAGACTTGAACTTCAAGGGAAGTGGTAATATTCTGCCGAACTTTAAACGGTTAATTTTTAAGCACGCGTTAATTCTCATTGCTATTTCAATTTATAATAACAAAAATGAGTTTTCTTGTCAAACATGGTGTTAATTTTATTTATTATGTTAATCAAATATTTGCATAAGTGTTGAACTATTTCTGTTAAGTCATGCTAACTGAAGCGGCTTTCTAGGTCAACACAAAAAAGAAAGTATGGAGCAATGTCATTGCTATAATTTGCAACTAATTTAATTAAAGTTATCCAAAAATGATGTTTATGTAATACTTTCTGATCTGACTAGGAGCTTAAAAGATGAGACAACACATGTATTGCGAATTTAGTCATTTTATTAAATGACTAGAAATTAACCAATATAAGGGGAGATTATTTTACATCAACTTGCATAAAATTTACGACAAAAATCTTTACACTTCAGCTAATAATCTCCCTTGTTAATACTGAGTATGATATAACAGTTTAATACAATAATGGAAATAAAAAGTTGGCGTCATATAAAACAAAAAATGCCACAAAGAGCAAACCATGGTTTGCCACAAACGTATAATGGAAACAGAAGACGTTTGTAGAAAACGCCAACTAAAGTGGACTAGCCAGATCAGGATAGGAAACAGCAAAGACAAACAAAAACAAAAGGGACATTGCGGTTTAGCTTAGTTAACTAAAATCAAAAAATTCACAACTCAAATGTACATGTGAGTAAACTATTAAAATATCACAAAATAATGTGAGACATATTCGAGTTCTTTAACCCCATAATGCTGCCTAATTTATATGACATAAAGAAAAAACCAGCGGGCACAGCTCTCAGTAAGGTAAACAATATCTGATATGACTAACTACCTATATAACACAATGAGGCAAGAACATCAAATTATAAAGACATCAGCCAAAACAATTACATGTATTAACAAAATATTTCTTAAATGTAAACACAACCACGAAAACATTGGCACAGCAGTTAGCATCAGTTGAGTATTGTTTAGTTAAAAAATGTACCAAAAGTAATACATGAAAAAAGGGGTTAACAGCAGTTCAAGTCTGACCTGCAATAGATATCATCACAGCAGTTGAATTCTGACCTGTGTGATATAGGTGATAGCAGTTTACATCTGACCTATCACCATGCTATAACTTGAAACTATTAATTCTAATATATCTACGAACTGCATCAGAGTTCCACCTTCCCATTTTCTGTATACAGTTCTCTGAAAACCCAAGTTGTGCTGCCTGTGTAGCAGCCCCCATCCTAAAACTATGACCTTTATAGAGTGCGGGATTAAGACCAATGAACCGTATGGTGTTTTGTAAATGTTTTGTCACAAAGAAATTAGTAACTGGATCTCCCCCCCATAAATTGAAACAACGGGCCAGATTTATGTTGAAAAGTTTGTATGAATTGATATAAAGAATGAATTGGGCACATGTCAGTATTTGTTGAAGCTTTCAAGTGAATTTGGAAAAATTCTTTAGACTTGTTTGTTTTAAAGTTCTTAAGAACTAGTGAGACTGCTGAAAGTGAACCTTGTTGAAATTCAAAAGAGATATTTTCTCTTTGGACAACAGAATTTACATGTGACCTATGTTTAACCACTAATTCCCCTATGCGTAAAAAGGCATTGAAGGCATGAAGAAAAATAGATTTCAACAGAATTCTATGCATATTATTCAGGACAGCTGATTGCAAACCTGTCACTAACCGAGATAGAATTGGGGCAGTAATTGGAAGACGAGAGTCCTTGTTAGGAGCCGAGTGTTGACAACCCTGTAAAATCTTTCTTACCAAAAATGTATTTGTCGTATCTGATAAACCCAAAATTTTATGAACATAACTGACTGCCGAGATGTGCGTAGAAATACTATTTGGAGAGTAACCATTACAAAATAGATGTGCAATAAAGTTGCATAGTATAGCTGGGCTAAGGGGCAAAGAGGAAACTTCTGGAAATCTTTGTAACAACATCTGCCATGTCCTGCGGTATGCCAATTTTGAACTATTTGCTAAAGAAGCAGCTAAAAGACTGCGAGCCTCTTTTGTCAGATCTTCAAGAGATCCTGTGGAATGGGTGTCTGCACCCTGTCGAGGTGTGGGGAGGACTGGAATGCAGCCTGGAATTATAATCGTGATAAGCGGTCAGCTGTTACATTGTGTTTTCCTGGTATATGTTTTGCACGAAAATGGATATTGTATGAGAGTGTAGCTAAAACCAAGTGTCTTATTAAACGCATAATTGACTTGTCCTTTGATGTTTGTTTGTTTATGATATGAACCACTGCCATGTTGTCAGACATAAATAAGACTTTTTTGTCTTTCATACTACTTCCCCAAATTTCAATGGCTAAAACTATGGGGAAAAGTTCTTTTACAGCAATATGATATTTGACAAGATCATCATCCCAAGATGAAGCAAACCATGAAGACCCTAGTGTTGCTGCAAAGCCATGACAGCCTGATGCATCTGTGTGTAGGGTGACGTGATCTGATGATAACCATTTTGGCGGCAAGAAAAAAGATTTGCCATTAAATGATTTAATAAATGTTAGCCATGTATTGATGTCTGCCTTTGATTCATCTGACAACTGAATTTTGCTATTTGGTTCAGACAAACCACACGTGAGATCTATAAGTCTTCGAAGAAAGGTTCGACCTGGAACCAATACTAAGCATGAAAAATTAAGTAGACCTATCAGAGATTGCAGATCTTTTAATGTAGTAGATTTCTTGTGGAACATTTTTTCTAGTGCCAATCTGGTTTTTTCCACCTTGTCAATAGGTAACCTTGCTTGCATTATTTCAGAATCGATCTCTATCCCATATATAATAATTTTTGTAGAGGGAGGTTGAGTTTTTGACATTTTTATTGGAACCCCAATCTTTTTGCAAATATAAAGAAAATGAGTCAAATCATTCCTACAATCCAAGGCATCCCTGGGCCCAATAAAGGAGAAATCATCTAAAATATGTGACATACCCCCTCCCTTATACTTTGTCTGCATGATCCATTGCAATGAAACACTTAACTTTTCAAATAATTGACATGAGCTACTTGCTCCCATAGGCAAGCATTTGTCAAAGTAAAATTTTTCCTCCCATGAGAAACCTAGTAGGTGATAATCAGAGGGGTTAATAGGGATAATCCGAAAAGCATCCTCTATATCTGTTTTTGCCATTAGACAATATGGCCCATATTGTTGCACCAAGTTAATGACCCAGTCAATCGTGTCATACTGTACCACAGAATTTTCCTTGGGAATATTTGTATTGACCGAGTTATTTTTCGGGTATGATAGATCATGGATAATTTTAAACTTCCCAGGTTCTGATTTAGGAACTATTCCTAACCGGGATGAAACGAAAGGAGAAAACGGTTGCTCAGAGAATGGGTCAGCAATACGATCGAGCGATAACTCCTTGCTGATATGCCCATTTATAACCTCCTCATGAGAAGCCGTTGATTTATGATTTGATGCAATATGTGACTGTGATGTTTCAGTGCATCCTAACGAAAACCCATTAGTAAAGCCATCTATTAAATACTTCTTTAATTGCTCGTCGTAACTTTGAATTTCTTCACTAAGTTTTTCTGGTTTTACTGGGGTTGGAAGTTTTAATGTCAGAGTTGGACTGTGAGTTATTTTTACATTTAAATTTTGGGTGGTTTGCTTTACAATTTTGGCAAATGTGTGTGAAAGGACAGGGGGTTGATTTGCATCTATCTCCCTGGTTGTTGGGCATAACAGAATCTAATCCCCCCAGATCGCCCTGCAGTTGCCTGCTTCCCACGAAAGGGCTGCCCGAAGTTTTGTTTTGTAGACAAAGCAATTGCCTTCCCCCTTAACTCCTCAACAGGTTTTTGCCATGGGATATCAACTGATTCCCGTAATCTTCGAAAAGATTCGTCATAGGATTTCCATGCCGAATCACCATGGAGCTTGTGCATTTCCCTAACAAAGAACATGTACTTGAGCAGGTGAGGAGCTAACTCTGGTTTTTTCTGAATGTTGATACATGTGAACACCAAAAATGCATCTGTCCATTGATTAATAGAAAGAGGTGTTTTTGATTTTGAAGTATGTTGCAGATTGATAATACCAGGTGAATCTAAAAGAGTCACAGAGTCTTCCTCTTGGTGTGATAACAAACATCTAATGTCAATATATTCATTTGACCAGATTTTTGATTTAATTTTGACAGAAATTGATGCACTTAGAGGAATCCCATCTGTGATTTGAATACATTCTGATGATTGTTTGACATTATTTGCTGTGCCCGCTGCCTCACCTTCAAACACTTTATAAATCAAGTCTGACACTGTTGAGGACGTTCCCTGCTCGGACACTGCTGAGGTTTCAGATTCATGGGATTAATAGCATTGGCCACTTGTGTCCGGCTGGCCTGGGAGGACTGAGAGTCGCTGGCGATTTCTGTAGCTGTGCTGTCATGCATGTGCATGGCGGCATTGGCCTGTTGTTGGCGGATTATTTCGACTGCCAATTGCTGGTAGTCGATGTCTACCCTTGCCGTTTTTGTACTTGTGGGAAGGCTCTCAGTGGCTGGGGGATCCAGAGTCGATTTTCGCTTCCTGCGTGGAGGCATGGTTTCTACAACAGTTCATTGAATAATAAAATATAAGGTATACATGGGACATGAAATGCCTTAGATGTTGTATATATGTTTGCTTATCTAAATTGCTAGCTTCCCAATCTAAAGAGAAATAAACAATGCATGCTGTGTGGCAACGCACTTTGAAAAAATTACGCACTTCGAAAAAAATTTTCAAAGTGCGTTAAATTTTGGACAAAATTAACGCACTTTGAAAAATTTTTTCAAAGTGCGTTAATTTTGGTCCAAATCAACGCACTTTGAAATATTTTTTTCAAAGTGCGTTATGAGTGATGACCAACATTTTTTTACATCATGACACTTAACGCACTTTGAAAAAAATATTTTTTTTTTAACATTTAGATGTAAAGTTGTGTTTTTATATGAAATATCAAATGATATTTCGTTTTCGATGAACCGATACGGCGATCCATTCTTTCAGCAAGCTCCGTTTCTCATGCGCTGATCCATACTGGATGAGCTTCCTAAATAGAACATTAATCCTACCGCTGGATTCAGTTCCTCCCAGAGGCATGCTGAATTGTGTTTGCCAATTTATTAGAGACCAGATACAAATGTATAGATTTATGAAACAATTCTTTGAAGGGGATTATTGCACCTACCGCGGCAATTGAAAAGAAAAACCAAAAGATTCAATAGGGCACATACACATTTCATATTTCTTCCCCTTCCCAACTTCGCGGGTTATTATGCGATGATTGTTCAAATCAATTTTACACCGCCTAAAAGTATAAACAATGAGTTTTTAAATCACTTTTTTTCTTAAGCAAACTAAAAATTTATTAATAAACGTTAAAAACGTTGTTCTAACCCAGCTTATGATGTCTAAGTATAAGGTCGCTAGCTTTTGAATTTAA
>WFKH01011926.1:85143607-85156828 GCA_016163765.1 Magallana hongkongensis | reverse complement strand
GGGGGGGGGGGGATTAGAATGGTTAAATATTTTACAATGTGTCTGTCAAAGACTATGATGTCTACAAAATCTTTTTTTTTTTATTGAATTAGTTATCAGAGTTATTGGTCGTAACTTGACTTTTCTTTTTTGGTTTTTGAGGAATAATTTAAATTCTGGGTACGAAATGACCTGGGTATGAGTAGGTCAGACTACGATTTGAGTGAAACTTAAAAAAACGAAATTTCAAATTGAAAGTAGGAGAAAAAACGTCTTTGGTGTTTTCAGACAGTAATCAGAAAGCAAATTCAATTAAAATACATGATTTAATTTGAATAACAATGAAATAGCACTGCTTCACTGATGAAAAACATTTTTTGTCCAATCAGATGTCTTGAAATTCATTTGATCGGATCTAATGCAACTGTTGAAAGTTGTAGGAAACGAAAATTTGTTTTCTTAATAAGGAATTAATTTTTCAAGAACACAATAGGTAAGTTTTAATGTAATTATCACTCATTAAACAATATTGATAAATTATCACCAAACGTGAAGTTAGTACGAGATTCAAATTCAACATGGATGCCGGTGATGTCACTGCGCGTGAAGTGATTCTTTTTTCCTCCATCTTGAAAAGTTTTTCAACTTCATAGGTATAGAGTCAAATTTCCATATTTGGACATATATACACGTGTTGTCTATAGGGAGAGCTTCGCTCTCATGGGTCCTTCGGGCATGTGAGAGGGCTTCGCCCTCTATCAATATTTGTGTTTACAGTACAGAAAGTAAATACAAAGTATTGAAATGCACGAATCATGATACAGTCACACATATATACATGTAGTAAAGTCAAAAATGCATGTAGATAAACAATTATTTTATAAGACTCAAACTACAAGTGGTTTTTAGCTCACCTGAGCTGAAAGCTCAAGTGAGCTTTTCTGATAACCCGTTGTCCGTCGTCCGTCTGTCCGTCTGTAAACATTTTACATTTTGAACTTCTTATCTAAAACCACTTGGCCAAATTCAACCAAATTTGGCACAAAGCATCCTTAGAAGAAGGTGAATATAAATTGCAGAAATGAAAGACCGATCTTTATTCAAACGGAGAAAACCTCGAAACTGTAAAAAAAGGGGGTGCATTTTTAAAAATCCTCTTCTCAAGAACAACTGAGTCAAATTCAACGTAATTCAGCAAAAATAATCCTTATGGTAAGGAAAATATAAATTGCAAAAATTATGGGCTAATTCTGTTTCAAATTCCATATCTCGAAAACGAAAATTCAGTTTGAAGCAGCCATGTTGAACGCATGATAAACGAGTCAAACTGACAAAGATGAATTTGCTTGTTGTTACGAGCGATGGGAATATTTGAAACCTGCAAAATATATTTGTGCCGATTTTGTGAATTAAATTGAGGTTAAATATTTCAATGCTTTGACATTTTAACTTGTGACGGTGGTTTTAGCTTGTTTTGATTCTCGTTTCATTTTCGTTACTTGAGGAGAACTATCGCCTGTATTTTGGAATTTTTACGTATCAAATCAAATGTAGACTTCGGTAAATCAGAGAGCTGAGTATATACCTGCGCAAAATGAGCAAAATCTGATGCACTAACAGCATATTATAAAATACTATACATTTTACAGGTCCAGCACAATCTCTTGATTTAGCTATACAGCTTTCAAGCTATATAGCTTAATAAAGCTATTCAAAATAGCTTAATTTAGCTATTTTGTCATACACTTTTCTTAAATGTGTATTTTAGTGCAGTGATAGTTTTCAACTTTGAACTGTTCCGTAAACAATGCATGTAAAGATTACTCATCAATTTGTGTCTCATTCAGAGACTTTGTACTTAAGTTCTATAAGTTTTGGGGCAAATGATTCATGACCACACAGTTACTTCTGGAAGGAAATATAAAGAAGGTCAGTTATGGTAAACAAGATAATTGATCGGTAATAATTCAGCAGAATGTAAAGAAATCATACTTATCCACACTTCAGTGCACACAAGGTGGTGGTCAGTTACCCAAACAATAGAAATATATTTTTTGCTTAAAAGTGCTCAAAAGCAGCAGTGTTGAAACTTATTTTAATTGGGGTTGCTTTTTGAATGGTCCATGGTATAAATATGAGTGGTAATTAACTTTTTTGTATATTTATGATAATTAACATTTTTGTGAAAAACTGCATATAAATAGCTTTATCAAGCTATTTTGAATAGCTTTATTACACTATATAGCTTTTTCAAGCTATATAGCTAAATCAAGAGATTGTGCTGGACCTGTTTTATTGGTAACTCGGTACGATACCTACGTAATGGTTAATTAATGGAACGTGTTTTGTTAAGATTCTCAGCATTTTCAGTCTAAACGGAGATTGTTTTCGCTGTTATATATATGATGAAAATATATATATGATGAAAAATAAATTGTGCTCTTTGTTTTAGTGCACGTTTCTTCTGTTTAAATTGTTTACAATTTTCTATTTACTTACCGTATTTGAGTGTCAAGCTTCGAATTATAAGCAAGATACAGAGCTTTGCTCACAATTTTCTGTTTGTACCAGAGCTGAGGCTATGCATTTGTGCTTTTACATTTTAAAAGTTTAAAAATCTTAAGTTGAATGTAATAAACTCGTGTAGAAAAAAAAATTGACTCAAACCTAGCAGAATTGTGAGCTCTGTATCATGCTTATAACTCTACGATTGACGCTGAAATTTTAATTGATCAATAGAAATTTCTCGCTTAACGTTAAATACTTGTACAGTAAAAGTGAAGGAAGATATGGTGTAACTACTTTTTGGGGCCCCTCCTTATACAATGAATTACTTTAAACGTATTAAATTTGGCTGTGTATTCTATTTAGCGCTTTTGGCGGAATGCGGCTTCTGCTTAATCAAGTACATCGCTAAATGCCATGCATATATGTAATATACCTATAAGAATAGTCACATTCAGGAATACGCAAATTCAAATCTACGCCAACTTGTTCAAAACCTAATTTCCGCTAAATATCGTACACGCAAAATATAATACGTTTACAGTATATAAAATTTACACCAATTTTGATGGTTTATCAGAAAAATTTAAATATAAACGATCTCTTTAAAACAGTTTCCATAGTGTTACGGGGATAAATGTATTATCGCTCTTACGAAAATCATATTGGTTTGTAACCATTTGTTGTTTTTGAATAAAGATGAAAATAATGGGTGAACCTTAGTAAAATAGAGTGATATGCCTGTCAATACATTGCAGTTGTGTCGAAAGCAAATTTAAAATGGGTGGGGGAGGCTAAACCTTATATATCCGAAATCTTCTCAAGCAAAAAAAAGTACGGCTATGTCTAACTTTGCCAAAAAAAAAAGGGGGGGGTCTTGCATAGGATCTTGTTTTCAGTAAAAATAGTATTTCATAAAGGTACAATGTCAAAGATTAAGTGTATGCAAAAATAAGTGAAAAAGTTGGATACTTTAAAGTATTCCTTTTGTTATTCTACCGAAGGGCCATATGGCACAATATCCTTTGAACACCAATATAAAGCCATTGTTGCTTAGGTTAGCGATGTGGCCCCATGGGCCTCTTGTTACTTATTATTATTTTTTGGTATGGTTTGTAATAATGTAGCATTTACAACGACTTTACCTTAATTTGTTTGTTTAATTAGTACCTCAAGGTTCATTGATTTATTAATTAAAGGGATAAAGTATTTAAGAAGAAGTCTTACAAAATAGGTATATTGCTAGCTCTAAAATACTTCATCATACAATGTTTGCGATATACAATTAGCTAGAGTTTTTTTCTTTACTAATTAATTATAATTTACTAATTAATTTTACTAACTGAGATACGAGGGTTGTCCAAAAAGTTCGTGGACAATCGCGTTTTTGTCACTTTAAATGGTTTATATATACAGATTGTATATCTAAATCTTTGTCATAAAATTTCAAACCAAACTAAAGTGGTTTTGAATGTTTTCTGTAGAAATAAACTAAAATTTTAATGTATCAAAGGGTCGCGGAAAGTACGCATTGCCCAGCGTAAAAATTGTCCAAACTTTGTAATTGAGTTTTAAGATATGAATATTTACAGTTTTTTAAAAACATTTCAAAACTTCATAATCTTCAATTGTGATGTAGTCTGTGTACGTCATTTTCATACGTCATTTGAAGCTATTTTCAAACTAGCAGAGGACTTTTAAAAGATATTACGGCAAGAACATGTCTTTAAAAACGCCTGAAAAAGCGACGTCAGCTGACCGCACGGAACAGCGCGCCATTATTAAATTGTGTCGACTGAGGTAAAACACCGATTGAAACAAAACAAACGATAGAGGAAACAGGAAAAACATCGAAATAGATAGAGTTTACTTATCCACAAGTGGCACAAGCGATATTTTGATGGACTATGCGATTATACCCTTTGACCAAACGGCGAATGCGGCAAATTACTCTCAGGTAAACCCAGGACAACGACGTTATAGAAAAGTCATTATAACTCAACGTCAGACTGGGCCGTGCGGCCGCGGCCTGTATAGGCGATGAATATATAATGATAACTCCAATACAAAAATGTACATTGCTCTGATATTTATACATATACATTATTATACTCCATATTAAAATATATTATACTTTTCTGACAATGGCGCCGCTATTTTGAATAAAATTACACGTGTCCACGAACTTTTTGGACAACCCTCGTACACACAAATTAAAAAACAAATTCCTGCCGGGCTACAGTTATAAAAACTCATGCTTAGTACTGTGTATATGTTATGTAACAGTCTTTTGTTCACTCCTGACAGAAAAACCCTGCAATTGCACAGAGAATGTATACATGTAACTATCTATAAATGTGGAAAATAAGGCGATTAACAAATTTACTAAGTTATAAATTGAATATGAAAAGAAAAACTGTGTCTCTCTTGTTTAATGATCAAATCATTAAATTAAGTACTGGGGCCTTATTTTCCACATAGTTACATGTATACATATAGTTTCAGTCATGCTGAAACCTACAATAACTGTACGTATAAGCATGTACGGATTCATGATCAATAGACTAGAATTAAACTTAAAACCGTTGAAAATAATTGATATCACTTTTAAACTCAAATAAATTTTAGTAATAGTTTCAGCGATGCGTTAACCATTTGGAATCTTAACTTAAAGTTTCATACTGAAACCTAGCGGAAATGTGCTGAAACTGATTGATATTTCCATAATAATTTACACAACTTTTCATACATTTCAATTTTGGTTTCCGCATTGCGGAAACCATCAGGAATCTTAGACTAAAGTTTCTGCTGACTGAAAACTAACGGATACTTGCTGAATCGATATAATGGTTTCCACATTGCGTAAACTATACATGAACTTGAACTTCAAGTTTCAGCAAGGTTTCCATATAGTTTCAGTTTTGCTGAAACTGGATTTTTCATCCAGTGAGGGCATAGAAGAATTGCCTTTGTATGAAAAAGTGGACTTTAAAATATTTTAAGGTTAAACATAATAATGTACTTCCCATGTTGTTTGTTGAAATAAGACAGTCGTTAAAATGCTTTAATTTTTAGTTTCTAGACGCTTATCAAAGGAAAATACGCAAAATATTGTGTGGTTTAACCAGTATGCTTTTTGCTCTCCACCTATTATAAAACTGATATTATATTGTATTTACTGCCTTGAACATACATGTAACTATCTAATAAGTAAATATTTACCTTCACTGATATTTTATTGCGCACATTAAGTGCATCAAAGAAAAACACGCAAAAAATGACATGTGATGATAACGGACAGTGTTCAAAATCAAAAGTCCAAAGGGGAAACAGAACAAACACGGGCCTCAAATAAAATTAGAGGTAGGACCAGTTGCCATTCAGGAGTGAGCATCTTCTGCTGACCGGCACCCGCCTTGTGCTCTTTGTCGTTATCGGGAAAACGGAAAATTTCGTGGACAATTAGGTGAGTAATTATGGTCTAACAATAAGTATGAAAAACGTCAGTCAGCAACTGACCCAGTGGAAGATGGTACTAGTATTTGCTGACAAGGTCGTTGTATCGACCATAGAATACACGAAAAGATTACTTTAATCGAGACTTTTGGTAGTCTTGTTTTATCAACTTGTTTGTCAGTAGCTTGTCGCCTTTGAAACTGTTCTTATGTAGAGCATGCCCTTGCGTATCGAATCAACTGAGAGACAAAAACTCCATATGCAGATGATGAAGGTATATTGCTACATAGGTAAGGGAAATTGATCAAAAAAATTGAAGTCATCACGTATACCATAAAGTTTTGTTGTTAGGTTACCATTAATGTCTATTTCTAGTAAAACACCTAAATATGAAACAGATAACTCGCACTCTGTGGTATCTATTATTTCAAGTTCGCTTGGATATATCAAGTCAACTTAAACCCCAGGCAGGAGTATAAAAGGAAATGGGAGGAGCTAAATTTTGAAAATCACTTATTTCTTGAGATGTTGACCAGAGCAGAAAAATTTGAACAGTTATATCATGTTCATTTTTTTAATATAATGAAATTTGGCATGGTTGTACTTCTCCATCTCATAGATCAATACATTAAAAATAAAGCTTTGAAAAATTATTTTAATACCAAATTCATACTATTTTCATATGAAGTGATAAGATTTCAAATTCCCACTGCTCTGTATAAGGAAGTTTGACCCTAGGTCAAACGGAATCCTAATGACCACAACAGAAATGTCAACAAATAGAACCATGTGAACAGAGAAACAAGTGAAATAAGTGACTTACTTTATTGATATGCCTCGCAGCATTGATATAATATGTTTATAATCCACATTTTTCAATAAAAAGTTATATAATGGAGAGTTTACTGAAAAAAATTTAATTGTAATTATTGCACATAATTTGTTAACGAATCAAGCCCACTTGTGTCCCATGTAAGGTCGATCAGGGGGTTAAATTACAAATCCCTCACTAGTCTCAAATAAAACACATTCTGGCATTATTTCTCTCTGTGTCCATACAATGTTTTCTACTTCTTCATCACGATTAAAATGTTCAGCTTTTTTTGCTTGATATCTGGGATGGTTCCATGCATATCTACGTGACATCATCGTCTAGAACTTTTTGTACTTTGTTTTCCAAATAGCAGAATTCCTAGTATGGGGTGGTGCACCATTTCCGAGCCATAACTGCCGGTTTGAGGTCACGCATGGGTGGCAAAAACAATATCTACATTCCTGGTCATTGATCTCTGGCATTGCATCATCGCCTCCATGTCCAGGATCACCACCTGCTGCTTGCTGCTCGTTGATGTCAGGATTGTTATCACTGGAAGCACTTACATTCTGACCAGCTCTTATCTCTTTACCTGTATTGTCTTCTTTCCAGTTGTTAAAAACAACACATGAGTCAAATTCCATTCACTGTGTGAAAATAGAGCTCGGATTGAATGAAGTTAAACTTCTGTAATGTTCAAACAAACTTGCCTTCTTGGTTGCGACATTTACATGGTAAAGCAAAGAAAAAAGTAGAGTGTTACATTCACTGATGATTTCCTGTAGAATGGCTTACAAGACAGACTATTTCAATACACCAGGGGTACCAGACTAATTTATTACTTTTTCATGCATAAAACAATTATTTGTTTCTACTAACAACGGAAAGAACAAAACATTTATCCAACAGAATGAATAAAGGATTCTATGTTCAATGGTAATGATTACATATTAATTATTCATAACAATGTTTAGTGCCACCCCTGACCAAAGACAATAAACTCTTCCAACAGACCATGCTGTGAAGTTTGGCGGGAAAGTTTCTCACTGGTCACTAAGAAACAATCCCATGCAGTAACATATTGGGGGAAAACAGTTTGTCATCATGCTTTGGTTTTTATATTTTTAATGCTTTAGGTTTCATTGAGCAAAAATAGCTATGAATTTTTAATTTAAAAAGAGGCTCTGTAGACTCAGCAGGTGGGAAACTTGCATAATAACACACACTCATACATATCAAACTCATCAGTTGTAAAATAAGAAGTAAGTAAAATGGATGAAGAAAGTAGAAGAGAATTGGTGATGAAAATAGAGAACAATATGGAAGAAAGAAACGAAGATCAGACTGCGTAGAGAAAATGAAAGCACGGAATGAAAAACGTAAACTTCAAGAAAAACCCCTTGTTACAGGATGTATTCGATTTTATGTTAAATCAGAAGATGAGAAATTATCAGTTTACAACAAAATGGATAAAATCAAACTATGCATGGCCGAGAAAGTGTCTTTTGTGACGAACGCACAAGTGCTGAATGCAGTGTTTTACTTTTACTTGCATTTGAATGGACTGGTTGATGATGAAAATGATGAGAGGAATGTTAACTTTCAACCATATTTACCATGTGAGAAAAAAAGGACAGATGAAGATATGTTTCTGACAACTTATTCAGCGATGAGAAATATTTGCTCAGGAATTCAGCATCACAATCAAACATGTACTGAACTTTTGGATGTTAAAAAATTGCAAAGATTTGGTCATACAGCTAAAGTTACTTTCACTTGTAAAGACAATCACCTGGTCACAGCAGATTCCTTCCAGCATTTGCCTGGTGGATTATTTATTGCAAATCTCAGAATGATCCATTCTGTTTATGCAACAGGTATTCGTTACAGTAACTTTAGTATCTTTGAAGATGCTCGGCGACCAAGATTTCGATCTGGCCACAAAAACCTTGTACCGAAAACAAACAAATTTGCATTCACTTTGTGGGACATAATTATCGAAACTTTTTAAGAAGAGTGATGTGGTTAATTTATTCAGTGATAAATCATTAAATTATACACAAATTAATATTCATTTATAATGATCTGTTTACCTTTAAAACATGTACATATAAAATCAGTATGAAATTTTCCTTTACAACTTGTTTTCTTATATTTCAAACACTGGTAAAAGAGTCTTAGGCTATCAAAAATGAGTGGTCAGTAATCAGTGTTATCAGATAAGCCATGTGCTTATCAGCTGGTGAGGGAAAGTGATGCTAAATATAACTTAGCTGCTTTCTCTTATCTTGATAAGCTCCTCTCATAGAAAATGCGGTAGTGACTACCGCTGCCTGGGGTTTAATTAAGAATGGAAAAAACAATTGTCAATTGCTTATACGTCATCGATATACCTAAATGTTGAGTTGAAGGCCACAGCGAGTGATTTTATTTTTTCATGCACAAGTCTTTGAATAAATTCTTCTTCATATTAGTATAGAAATAGGTCTGCCAGCAATGGAGCGCATATTGGTACCCAGTCTGAATTATATTGGTTTTTTTTATTGTTCAATATAAAACATGAAAAAAACTTGGTTACATTGTATTATGTAAATCGCATTAGATGATTTTTTGGATATCGGTAAGTATTATGGATCAAGATCGGTATTCCGAAATTGCAGCAACATGGGCGGACAGCACTGTACATTTCATATGCTTTCAAACCCCTATTCTACCATATTTACTGGTTTTAAACACTGTTCAAATATAATTAAATAACGTTTGACCTTCTTCGACGTAAAATTTAATTACCCCCTGCAAACAAAGTTTATTGGAGGAGAGGGGGGGGGGTATATAGGACTCACATTTTCCATCTGTCCGCCTGTCTGTGCAATCGTGTCCGGTCTATATCTTTCTTACGAAGGAACATTGGAAGTTCTTTATTCACACAGATATTGCTTATGAACTGAGGGTGTGTCATGATTTTGATCCAAAGTCATTTGGGCAAGTTCAAGGTCACTAAAAGGAAAAGTGCAAATTCCGTGTCCAGTCCATATCTTATGGCGGAACGTTGGATGTTCTTACTTCACAAAAATATTGCATGTGACTTGAGGGTGTGTCATGATTTAAATCCAAGGTCATTTGTGCAAGTTCAAGGTCATTGAAAGGAAAAGTTCTTAATTTGTGTCTGCTTGATATCTTTCTTGAAACATTGGAAGTTCCTACTTCACATAATGATAGCTTATGACCTAAGGATTTGTCATAAACTTCACCCAGGGTCAGTTGTGCAAGTTCAATGTTATTGTTTAAAAAAATGCGTAATTCCAGTTAAGGCCATGTGTTGTAGCTGAAATTGATTGACGCAAAGATTGCTTGTGATCTATGAATATGTCTCAAACTTGAGATTTGGTCATCTGTCCAAGTTCAAGGTCACTCTCAGAAAAAAGGGGCATCCAGTACTTTCTAAAAGACAAATACCTGAGTTAATATATTTTCGTAGCGGGGGTAGCATTTGTGAGCTTGTTCACAGTACCTCTAGCTCTAACAACAATTGTTATGGAAAATATATTTAAGCTCGTAGCTTAGCGTATGGAATAAAGATTTACTTTAACAAGTAGGCCAACTTATTTCTTTTCGTATGTTTAATTCCCTTGTTGCACTGGAATCGATCTCAGTCAGGATTTTGATTTGTTTATGGACTTTTAATGGATTGTTATTAAAAAAATCAAAGGTTTGAATTTAACTTCACAACGCAGTGATCTTAATAAAGGAAAAAAATAATCAACCTTTATTGAGTTATGCAATCGACACAGGTATTTTGTTAAATGATGTGATAACAGTAGTCAGTATCTTTAAGGACGTTGTTTACTTAGGGTTTTAGTTCTCAAATTCGGATTGTTATTAAGTTCACTGTCATGAGTAAAGTTTGTTCTAAACACATAAAGTAATATCGAAATGAATTATCATTGACATAACATTCGCTATTTTGGACTTTTGCAAAACAGAGGAATTTCGAACTTATTTTTTAAATTTAAAGGTATATGTGGCGTATTTGGAGTAAAATTTTTGACATGAGTTCGAGTAAAAATATACATCATGCTTCTTATAATTAGACGTTTCACAAACTCTAGGCCCATAAAACATGTTCTGTCTTTAGTTATTTGTCTCTAAACTTTGCTACACGTCTGATGAATATTAATGTGATCCGCCATTTATAACGCCACTGCGCATGAGTGCGGGAAAACCTAGCATTGAAAACACGATGGAAGAAGAGTTTGTTTACAAACTAGAATCACGTTTTCCATGCCTTAAATTAGATAATTCTTATATCAGGTGACACTCGAAGCATTATTATTCCGATATTCATTAATGTAGAACGATATAAATTGTTAATTATGTGTAATAAAGATGAAACACGATTTTAGGATCATCGACACGGTAAACTGAGTAGGCTAAATACCCCCTCTCCCTGAGGAATGCATGTACTGAGAGTGTTTATTTATTCTTTATTTAAAAATTCCTCTAAATGAAAATCCACTTGTGGTTTATAACTTATAAAGTAAAGACATGGAACACATGGAGCACGAACCTGACTAGCAAAACCCCTACAACTTCATGATAGAAACTTAATTTTAATTCGGCTTTAATTCCTATTACATCAATCTTCATGGTCTCCGATGACAATCTTCCCTTTGTTCATATCCTTGTCAGTCTGTCTCTTTTTTTTCATTGCCAAATATGTCAAACTTAACGGTATACCTATCTTTCTCGTCGTCGCCATTGTTGTTGATAGACCGAGATGGATTTCACGTGACCCATTTAAGGCGGGGTTATTCAAATCTTTTGTATTTTTTACCGTGCCGGTAAAAATTCAAGAATACTTTTTTGATTTCTTGTGTCTTTGTTATGCGATTGACTTGTAAAGCGTAATTTGTGTGAAAGTCCTATCTTTTAGTAAAGAAATGAAGCAAATTATCAGATCTTATAATTGTTATTCACTAAAAATACGCCACATATACCTTTAATTTTTCATTGAAATATTTTTGGCAGTATTATAATATTTAAAGTTAAGATAATGTTGCATATTTTCAATTGGTTTTATCTCACTTTTTCAATTAGATAATCATATGACACACACAACAAAAATATTTAAAAATGCTTAAAAACGCTCAAAGATAGCATGTCTCAAAATTTTGATCATTGACCTCATATAAATTTTTGGCCAACAGAATAAGGGCGATATAATCAGTTTAAGACTACAAATGTTTTAGTATTATCATCGTTCAATATTTCGTTAAATTGATTTTAAAATGGATAGGGATTTGAGGACTGATAGAGGAAATTCGGACTGGGATATTTATAAAAATTGTCAATGAAAACTTAATGCTTTGTATCTATTAAGTGCCACTGCCATTCATAAACTATTTCAGTTTTAAAAAAGTTAACCCATTTGCATTATTTTCACAATTAAGAAAATCTCAATCCAAGTGTAAAATTTTAAGTGATTTTTCTTAAATTTTCAAAAATTATTCAATGGCCATTCACTCCAAAAATAGGTCCGGCTCGGTGAATATTGTACTTCTCGGGTAGCTAAATCATCGTATTGACCTCAAAAACAGCAATTGAAAATTTACACTTTAAAGGGTACCTGCAGCCAAACCCATGTGAAACTTGTGTTATAGAATTTATTTAACAGAATTTAATGCAAAAAAAAAACCGCATCGAAATCGATGCAAAAATAACGGAGTTACGCCGCTTCAAAGTGGCTATTTTTACCTGCTTTGAGAAGTCCAATCAAGCGAAAATAGAATTAGGGGATAACGAGGCTTCAGCGGAAGTGACGTCACGACATACAAAGCTGTACAAAATAAATTCGATTTTACAGCCAAAATTATTGATATAGGTCTGATGTTTTGACGTATGAAGTTATTTTAAGTATTGTAGATTTAGAAATTTGTATCCGTATATATTTGTTAGTCAGATTTATTTTTAAAGGATTTTAAAATTTGCTATCCTTCTCGCCTCTTTACCGACGGTTACGATATCTTAAAACACTTGCATGGGCAGAATATGTTCATTATTGAGTTTGATTACATAATATCACTTCACACGCGAATGATCCGAGACAATGACACAGGTAAACAGGTAAACTAACGGAGCTACTGCTCCAGACACGTGTTTATCTGGGGTATGTATACACATGGTACACATGCGTGTCTGGTGAACAAAGGGGGGTTTCACACCTCTAGACTGGTAAATTGATTTGTGTATAATAAGCTACTCAAAACCGAATAATAAAGAATAAGGTACACTTAGGGTCATATTTGGCCTATTTTCAGAGGTTAACAAATTTTGGCCCAAATACTCTCTAGGACATGGGCTTTCAATATATAGTATTATTATCCTTTTATCACTTATAGTTTTTGAGATACACGGAGAGAAAGATGACATGCAAAATTATGACGTTTTGAACGTTAATGCTCTACATA
>WFKH01011926.1:85125769-85135948 GCA_016163765.1 Magallana hongkongensis | reverse complement strand
AAATAACTCCATGTCTTGAGCCTGCCATTCACTGACTCGACAACCCATCTAAGCTGTAACACACAATACATACTGTGATTATGTATATATATTATACATGCATGCAAGTTCAATATACAGGAACATTCGGTTATAACAAAGTTGTTGGTGCCAACAAATTCACTCTGTTATATCCGTTATTCGTAATATCAATAACAATTTTTTTAAATAAGTGCTCGGGATTCAAATAAAAACCTCCTTATATCCGAGATATCCCTATATCTGTGTTTATAAACGAGTTTTACTGTAGTGCAATGTACATAAAAGGAAAAGTTTTTTATATCTTTATCTTCTGATTAACAACACATTTGTACTGAGATACAGTACTAAAATACATACTACTGTAGATAACATTTAAGCTTAAAATTAAAGAAAGTGACCTGCAACAACATACACAGATTAAATCAGTATTATATTGTGGCATGTTATATTTTACAAGTACCTTGGTCACAAATCTGGTTGTATTGGCTTCTTCTGTTGAGTGTTGCTTTGAATGACGAGTCAGAAAGGATGGCATTTCAACATGTATCCCCAAGTCATCCAGCAAAGCCTCTGCGTCCCTGAAACCCCTGTCGACAATAAATATATCGTCTTCTTCGACCCATTTTCTAATGTCCTCTACATTTGTCTGGATCATGTGACTTAAGATCTTTGCATCAGAATTTTTGGAATCTGCCAGATAGGGACCTAATACAGAAATTATATATCCAGAAGTTGATACAATCATCATAGGTTTAACTAGTGGCCGGTGTTTGTGAGTACTGTAGGAACGACGTGAGAAAGAAAAGTTTCCGCTTTTTTGGAGGTATATATATGTCCCATCGAGTACAAGAATGACTGGATTATCTGACATGCTGCATAGAAGTTCCTTGGCAAGTGGACGAGTATGGTGATTAATGACATCCTCCCTTGATATGTGAGAGAACCCCAAATGCTTTGGCACAAAATCTTCCATCAAAGCATTTTTTGCAGATATAACAGCACGTCGAACCTGGAAATAGAAAACCAAGTTTCAATTAATGTACATTCAATCACATGTTTTTATTTTATATGTATAAGAATATATATATCAAAGAAATTATTAAATGTATTGTTTCACTGAACATAACATGTCCATACCTGCCACTTTTTCATGCCAAATAAGGTTCCAAATAGTTGATTACTTAAACCACATCTAAGTTTCGTCAACAATAATGCTACACATGTTCTAGTACTTCTGTTCTTGGATGATCTTAAGTTGGTCTCCACCAAATACATCATCAATTCATCAAATTGATCCTTTGTAATTCCTGTTAGATTGTAGTAATCTTCACTTTCCATTCCATGTGGATCATCAAAATTCAGTCTCTTGTTCTGATTTTGGATTGCTACTTCCCTGGTTTGTTTTAAAACTCCGACAATGGTGGTCCTGTTAACATTGGAGACGGAACTGGTTTGTTTCAACAGATGCAATGCCTCAGTGTTGAGATCTCCATCAGAAATATGCTTAGGACAGCATCTAGAACCAGGTGGAACAAATGTTTCTTTTTGGATAAATACATTTACACGAGTGTTTTCGGGAACTACAACAAGCTTTGGCCCTGGTTTTTTACATATAACGCAGTTAGCATGACTTGAAGAGGTGCTTGGAATGGACAGTGTTACTGAAGGAGGACTCTTCATACTCTGCTTTGATAATGTTTTTTGTATTTTGTTTGGCTCAGGGCTGTTGCAAGTAGATTTTGTTTCACACATGTGGCGACACTTCCTACACAGCATGCTGTCATCAGAAACATCAATATGGAGTCTTCTCTTGATGAAGTCTGCATGCTCCTTCTTTATCCTGTATCTGTCCTGTTGTGATGTTCTTTTGTAGCACAGCAAGCAGGAGTAGAACTTGGGCATTCTAAAAATATATTAAAAAGTCATTAATCACAACAGTCTCATTACTCACAATTCTTTGTCATGTAAACAAGGCTCATGCCCTGTGTTTGTTTACAAAAGTTCAGAATACAAGTAAAACATCTTTTTCAAGCTGATTTGTCTATTTTCTTATTCATTTGTAAGCATAAATAAACAGTTCCTTACCATTAACACATTCATTTTAGGTCTAAAACTGGAATTTTTATTTCAACATTAAAAATGAAAAAAAACCACCAATTTTTACAAAGCAAAAATATGTAAACAATGTTACTCACTTATAACTCAACGAATGACACTCAAATTTTGGGTGCCTATTAAAAATGCCATACTGAAGCATTGTAAACATTAAAAAATGAAAATTAATTTTTGACCAAAATCGTGACCATGCCCCTTTAAAATTAATACCTGTTCGGTATAATAAACAATTTATTGCATAAACATTAGGGAAATACGAAGGTTTATTCCCCCAGAGAAATCATATTTCCCTTGGGCATTGCGATCGGAAATATGATTTCCCTGGATGAATGAATCTTTGTATCTCCCTCACAATCATGCAATAAATGTATTATTATAATATTGATAGTACGCATGTCAAATTCTGGTCAAAGTTAATAATCTTGATTTTGCTACTGCATATGTGGTTGGGCAGTTTCCCTTATACCTAGCAGAAACATGCCACATATGCCTTAATATGTGCTTTCACGCATAATAGTTTTGCAGGAATATATTCATAAATACACATCTAAAATAGCATCACTAGGTCTGCATATATGGTTGGGCAGTTTCCCTTATACCTAGCAGAAACATGCCACATATGCCTTACTAAATACGTGCTTTCACGCGTGATAGTTTTGCAGGAATATATTCATAAATACACATCTAAAATAGCACCACTAGGTCTACAGAAAAAATATTTTTATCATATTTCCAAATACAGATAGGCCCATTTCGTGAAAGGGACATGCAAACTGATCTATCTTAATACAGTGACAACTAGTTTGTTTTGATCCCCATCCCCACAACACACGCCAAAACATTAGCGGCGTTCAGGGTTTCGAGTCAGAGGAATCTCGGATTAACATGCATTTTGTTGCTTTCATTGTTTTCATAAGATCGGCAATCAATCCTTACCTTATACAATCCCACAGTGGTACACCAGTTGTGTTGAATGTATCTACGTATCGACAATCATCATAGTTCCATAAATCACTGCACCGTCAATTCATTCAATCTATCGGATTGTCGAACTTGTCGTCTGGTACGCTACGATTGTTTTCCCAGAAACCGCCGAACGAAATTAAAAATTCCGAATTACAATGATTACGATTTTGCATTTATTTAATTAAATATATTTTTAAAATTTGTATTATTGTTATATTTGTACTTTTGGATGAAAGGCAGCGATTGTAGATACCTTTGTTACTTAATTTGGCGATTTTTTAATGAAAATGAAAGCCATGGGACTTGTTCCGGAAATGACAAATGTTTAAATTTCACTATGAGCACAACGAACGCGATTTACGAAATATGGTTTTTTTGACTAATCATTGCAATAGCTTGGATATATACAAGTATTATCTATCGCGTTGCCTGTGCACATATCAAATTATTTACATATGTGTGTACAAATTCGTAGTTTTTTGCCAAAAAATGAAATCTGGGTTAATTTGGGATTTTATAATTCTGATATGTGACGTTTTGGCGCCATTTCCCATGCATGTTTCAAGTACAGGGGTTGTCCAAAATTAACTTCGAGGGGTAATGACAGATTAGCTGCTGCTTCATTTTTTATGATTTTCATAGGCCAAATTATATACTAAGTGTACCTTATTCTTAGACTGTGTAAAATCAGGCGTTCATAAGCTAATACATGTGTATAGTCTGTCAATCGAACTATCAAAACGTAACCACTAACCTGCTAACGTTCAAAATAAATGCCTCGATTGTTACTTATTTACTCACATTTAAAATGACAAAATTTACCATTCAGCCGTTTTAATCTTTTTAAAAATGTAATTAAGTAATTATTTCGGAAGTAATTATGTTGATCATTAATTTAGTCTCAATTTCTTATCTAATATTAATAAAGTGCAACTTTCTTTCAAGCTCTATATATATTAATTAAGTTGTTATACTGACTCCGAATCATTATAAAATCTAAAATTATGACAAAGGATGTAAATAAGTCTAAAATAAAATGCCACTATCGTATTTTAAAGAATGCAAGACATACTTCATCATGCAGCCATCTTGCATGGACTTTCGCCCTGATCCGTTTATAATTAATCCTGTGTTTATTTTATATGTATGCTGTTTTGATTGTTATTGGTTTGAACCATTAGTATAAATGAATAATCGGGCAACATAGTGGTAATTTTATGTCTCATACGAGGAATAGACCCCGTGTTATAATACCTTTTACAAAATATGTACTATTATCAATATTATTAATAATGTCATGGAAAAATCATCCCAGAAAAATACGAAAATATGTTTCTTATAACAATAGTGCTTTGATTGATTGTTATTTTGCTACATAGACTGTGAAGTTATATGGAAAGTGTGTTACAAATTTGACTTAAGGTAACTCCAGTGTTTTAGAAATCCGTGTCAAACCAATCATTTTTTAATTTTAACAGTTAAAACAACTTTTAAACTTACTATAGAGACCAAAATATTTATACCTTTGCACGTTTGTTTTCCTACAGTGAGCTTCAGCTCACAAGGTCCAAAAATTGTGAAGCATGATCTGATAATTTATTAAATTGTGCACCAAAATACATCATGTTAGGTTATAATTTAAGCAAATCAATTGATTATCATTAAATCATAAAGATTTTATTGATTTTCTACAGAAAATATAAAAAAATATTACATTTTTTCTTGCCACGACCTTCCAAAAAAAATCACAAAATTGCACATTTTTGAAAAATTCTAAAACATTATTCAGTTTACATACAGTTTTTAAAGAATATTTATTAAGAGTTACATATTGTGTTAACAAAAAAACAAAGTTTATCAAAATTGACCGTCTAGTTTTTGCTTGATAGTCTCTTGAATACGTGTACCCCCATAATGAAAATGTAAATTTTACAAGTTATTTTTTGCAAACTTTGGAAAAAATTGAAATGCATCGAAAAGACACAATCTAACAGTCACTTAAATTGATATACTCAATGAAACTGTATTATACATATAAAATTAAGGTCGAGACTGCCAAAAAAACACATAGAATTGAGTGCAGTAGTACCCCCCCCCCTTTCTGTCAAATATTTTCTATCCCAGTTTTTAAACATTTATCTGTAGATTAAACACCAATCAGTGTTATATAGTTTTAATTAATGTTCAAGCTACACAAGTTCTTACTTATCCTCTCCTTGTCCCGGAGGACACATGAGGTCGTCATGCTACATAAACGCAGTGTAATTGTTGGAAGAGAATGCATACAATACGTACAATTATATTACACACTGATTTACCATTTTAACATTTCGCTGCTTTCCTTGCTTTCTCCAATCCCTCTAAACGACGGAGATGCGATATTTTAACAAATAACCCACTTTCTGACCAAACCATTATTATTTTAAAACACTTGTTGTGCGCCAAAATTATAACCGGAAATTTAGCACGCCGTGTAAAAAAAGAACCGGATCCGAAAGACACTCGAGTTACCTTAATTCATCAATCAAACAATTTTCCGAATTCGACATTTTTGTACGGTAAAATACGAGTTTAAATTCAAACAAAATTTTATTTAGTCATCCTCGGTTGAAAAGGAAATAAAAGTACAGAAACAACTGTTCATATATCGATAAAACAATGCAAGAAAACGAACAGTTTTCATACGATTTTCTTGTGTCTCATGTAGCGGCGTTGACCCCGTGACGTCACAGTTCATCTCGCGCCAAATCGGCTTGATTCAAAAACCGTTCAGGTGTGAAATTGAGTTTTCCCCAAATATCTCAAAAAGTACTTATGCGATCGCAGTAAAATTTTCAGGATGTTTTTTTTTACATAGATCTCCATAATATCAAAAAATGGCCGGCATTGCAGGTACCCTTTAATGAAAGGTCTATAACACAAATTAGATGGTTTTTCATTATCATCAGGTAAATAAAATCACCTTATTATGGAAAAGGCCAACAGTCTGCTTGCAAGTTTATATCTAACATCAAAGCGCTGCGAGTTACTTTTTTCCATGTTACATAAAGGATAGTGATACATGTAAAAGTTAATAAATGCCAGCCGATGGAAAAATATGAATGATTGCACTTGTGAATTTTTTTTTATCTTAGACAAAATAAGTATTCCATGGTGTTATATATATGTAAGAGATTCAGTACATGAACAATAAACCAGAAATTCCAATATTTTTTTTTATTATCCTTAGGCTTAGTTTAAATTAATTGAAGAGCAACTGCAAAAACCACAACTGTTATTTTACCAGTGTCCGCTTATGATGTTGAACTAATTTTGCGTTCAGCATTTGCTAGTTAAAAAATAACATATTTTCACTTCGGATCTCCACGTCCATGTTATGATGTATAAAATTTATTAGCTTTCAACACACTTTTAAAACAAAATATATGTAGACTGTAAATATTTTATTTTTTAAGGTAAACATTTTGATGATAAGGGAAAGTAAAATATTGATATAAGAACAATGAGCATTTAGACATTATAGAAATGGTATGAAAATCTATATTATAGCAATTATTCAAATTAATAGATGTACATTAAACAAGATATTTCATACCAAAATAAGATAAAGTGTGTAATCCAAGATAAGAAATTACACCTACACCGAGGTGGGATTTTTGGTATGTATGCTCGTTTTCTAAGTTTGCAGTCGAATACATGTTCAAATGCATTGTCAATTTTATTTTAAACGATATTTCGGCACCGTTTGCACCCACATAAACATCGACAGACCGTTCAGGTGCAAGTCAGATAGAAGAATTGTTTTTATCCTTTTAGAATTTTTTTTTATTTGATCCAATGTGTTTGTTTATTGACTAACTGTCAAACAAGCTAGCTTATTAGTTCAATCAGCAAGTACTAGAGCATCATATGATAAGGTCAATCAGTTAAAAGCTAAGGGGACAGGAAGGATATTGAACTACATTTTTGAATTGAAAATTGCACTGTTTCTTTTATTTATTTATTGGATAATAAGCGTACAAAGCAGTCATATGTGTCATAAAATTGATGCAAATATTAATAAAAAAATGTTCCAAGCTCAACATCGTGTCTATTCAAGTTGTACGCAAATAAAAATTAATGTGAAATATCTCTTAAATCTCCCCCTATCTCTCAATATATTAATTTTATAAAAAGAGGACGAGGAAGTGAGTTTAATATTGACAGCATCAACCTGATATTGAAAAATAATTAATATTCTGGCTTCATATGTCCTGATTTGTAGATTTTTTTATATAAATTTATGAATAACTTTAAAGATATGATAATGATTTAAATAACGAAAAAATCTACTGAGACAGCTTAAAGTAATGATAGGGTAAGAAATAATAGCCTTGTAGAACATTTGAACTAAAGTAATATCTCATTTTTTTTGTTGCAGATACTGTAAATTATGATGATTTGCATTGAACTTTGTATTTTTCCTTCAGACTTTTGATTTTTAACACTGTTTGTTATCACTGCATGTCATTTTTAAATGAAATCAAAACAAAGTTTCATGTTCACTTTGAAAATCATTGCTTTTATTTAAATTGCAAAATCATGCAATGTTGCTCTAAGCTTACCCGTTGATTAAAATAAAGAAATAAGACATTAATTACCTACATTAAGAAAATTAATTGATCACATCATATGATGCTGGTTTAACAGACATTGAAGAATTGTTACAGGTTTAGCATCATTACACAGGAGTTAGTTAATTAGATATTTTTGTCCCTGTTTTAAGCATATTGATTCTTTCACTGCAAACGAACGACAATCATTTTCATTTTCATTTAAACTTTATAACTGCAATACATGTATCACATAATTTCTTCAGAGTAAATCGACTTCACTAGCCTAAGGTATATTATAACAGTAATTTATTATAAGATATTTATATTCTTATTTAAAACTTCCTGTTATAAAACTTTTTTGTAAGGTAAATAACGGAATTGTTTAATCTATTTTACAGTCTTTCACGGTTTACATACCTAATGTATTTTGAATTATCAAACGTTCCGTGTTTTTGAGAGTTTGATGTATAACTATGCAATGTAGGAAATATCAACAAATATACGTACCTACTAGTCATCGTCAGCGATATGTAAATCGTCCACATACAAAACAGGAATTATATATTAAAGAACAATTTGTAATTAAATACGGTCATCTGCAATTCGAATGCCCATCACTTTGTGCGTCTTGTTTTTCATGCAGATGACTAGTTATATCCTTATTTTGTATTGCGTTTGTATTAAAAACTAACACTCTCAGATATGCTGGTGTGTACAAAATTGTGAATGTATGACAAGTGCTTAAATGACGCCAACAAAAGCATTGCTTACCTGTAATGTAAACTACTACTTTTGTAAAATACCGTACAATTACAATTACTGTTACAATAACGATTACAAATTAATAAACAGATGAAAAATGTTAGAAATTATACTAAAAATATTTTTAACAAATTTTCTGTTGTTCAGTAGGTGAGCTTTAAAATTGTGCTTTTATGACGTAATGATAAAATGAAGAATCGTATGAGTACGTAATAAGAATTGACACTGAACAAAAAGCGTTTCATCCTGAAGATACTGTTAATTTTGATGTTCATGAACATAGTATACAATTTTAATAATATAAGTGTCACCTATTAAGCTTTTACCACAAACATAACTTTGCAAGACGACTTTCTTTTGAACCAAAATCAACCATATATGCAGAGAGTAAATAATAAATATTTTTGTTGTATTTTTATGCAAATAATCGCCAACAAACAACAAGCACTTTCAAGTGACCTAATTTAATATAGTTTTTGTGCTTTATAACATAGTGACATCGCCCCGTGGCATGAATTAAATATAAATAAAGTAAACCGCTTCAAACGTAAAATATCTTATTATGAAGCAATTATAATGAAACATACAATTTGTTGTAAAAACTATATAATCATAATAGATAGACATTGAGTGCTATTGCAAGATATTATATAAAGCTTTATTATATACTAGTAGCTTTAAGTTATCATTTTTCGAAAGATGCTTTATCATTACCTCCAGGCACATTATATAAAATTGTCTCTACTCTTGTAGTAAAGAGGATGTATCTTTGAAAAAATAATTCACGATTTAAATAATTTTCTGTCTTGCCTGCAAATTCAATGAAAATATTTGCATTATCCTAAGGACCAGTTTAAATTAATAGGAGACCAACTACAAAAGCACCAAAAAAAGTTTTATGTATTATATATTACCAAGCAGATAATTGTTAAATAAAAGATTCATTCACTGGAATAAATGTTTTTACATATATATAAACTTTATAAAGCTTTGAAATTGGATCTATGTACATATGATATAAATAAAATTTATCCGTCCAGGGGGGTTTTCGTCTGCACAGACATGTTTGCACATACTTGGATATCAACAAACTGTTAGGTGCAAGTCAGATGGAATATAGTCATTAAGTCATATTTCAGTGATCAAACAGAGCATTTACGAAAACATTTTGATAGATATCTCTGATGATTATATATATTATTTATTACTGGTCCTTACTTCACAAGACTTGCATGGATTCTGCGTCTTATGATACTGATGCTCCTGACAATCTTGCATGTTGAATCTGAGCCATAGGTTTCGGATGCTGAATGAGGTTTAGTTTGTTTGAACAGGTCACCTGTTTAATAGATAATAGTACTATTTCAAACTTATAATGTAAATGAATCGCAGAGGTATCTTCAGATGCAGAGCCTGATCTCCATTATCAGGGATGCTATAAAAAACTACCTCACTCAAGATAGATGTGTTTGTTTTTAAATGATATAACATGACTCATATTATAAAGCATTGCATGATATGACACACTATTGTTTTATATGATACAATATTATATCATATTATATTGTAAAAAAAAATATCTGATATGATATGATATTGTATCAATTTTTTGTATATTATGATATTGTATCATGATTTTGTTATGTATAGTATTGTATATTATATTACAATATTGTATAATATTATATTGTATTATATATTATTGTATCGCATGATATTG
>WFKH01011926.1:85101015-85121692 GCA_016163765.1 Magallana hongkongensis | reverse complement strand
ATAATATGACGTCACAATATGAATACAGTCTGGCAAGTGACGTCACACAACAATTTTGCGCAAAAAACATATGAAATATAGATGAGAGAGTCTAGTAAGCACGTTGGTAGCAATAATTTCTGCATAAACAAATAATATATGAAAAATGTATAAATGATGGGACATAAAATAGAGAAAAGTGCCTCTACAAACTTGTAACTATTAAGTCTAAAGACTATAATGTTCCCTTTTGTTGATACCAAAAGGCATATAAGTATTTAACTTTTTCTTCCACAAATTTTCCCTGAATTTTCTGTAAATTTCATCTTTGTACATTTTTTCAATACCTATTACAGAATAATCATTAACAGTATGTTCATTAGTATAAAAATGCATTGCTACAGGGTCATTAGTTTCTCTCCTAATCAGTGATCAATTTAAACATGTCGTTTCTGCGCATGCTTAATATAATTGTCATTATTTTGTTATTGATTTTAGTCTTTAGTGATAGTTTAAAAAGAAAACCACCTAACATGGCCAAATGATCACTGCAAACACAGCTAGGGCCGTTGGAATATTGGTGTCTGCATTTTTTCCACAACAGATCGTATTTACTTTAAATTATCTGTTTGTTTTGACCTCGACATTGTTTTAAATATTAAGCAATCTTAAGGAAACGTTATTTTGATATAATTCCATTTCTTAAGCGTAATATCATTTTCATCAGCAATTTCAAACAATCAAAAAGCTCTGAGCAAAATTCAACCAAACCGGAAGTGATAATGATATTAAGCAAAGGTCAACATCTCGGATCGCAACCTGAGGTCAAGGCCAATTCATCGTTCTTAACAATTTGAAAGTTAAGTGGAAATCAGTCACCCTGACGGCAAGACAAATAAATGTGCTTATTTCATATATGAAATACATTATACTGGGTGAACACTTAGAAGTTTTTTGAGTGTATAGCGCATTGGCCTCATTCAAACTTCAATTGATTTCTAGCGGACTGAAAATGCCGTATATCATTATAAACAAAACTGGAAAAAGTTAGAACTAGACGTGATCTCGTTGCGAGAGGTCTTCCGTTTGAATGCACCGGGAGAGTTGTTCCGTTCTATTATTTCTTAAAATTTCCTCAAATTCCATTTAACCATCTCCAAGGATTTAAATAGACTTAAAATTATACTTTAAAAAAGACGGTATTATTGTGAGTTTTTCTAAACTTAGTCGGAAATTAGTAAAATCCATCATTTTCAAGATAAAACCGAAAATTGAAACACAACTGAGAAAAAAACGTTAGTCGGCACTCGGGAATCACCTGGGCATAAGTCCACCACTATAACGGTCTCTCGCTTTAGGACTTTAAAGCCAAAATCTCGAAAACGCGTGGATCAATTTAAAACAAATTTCATATTTTGTATCAATTTGAGCGTCTCTATCGAAAAATGACATAAACAAAACTTGAAAAAAAAAAATGAAAAATTCATGTTTTAGTTTTCTTCCGGAGACGACCGGAAGTGGCGGCGGACGCTTGGATATACGAAGGGCACTGCGGCTGAATACTCTTTAACACCACTGAAAATTTTAAAGTTATATGTATGATATTTTTTGTAAAAAAAATCGTAAACAGTAAAAACATTAAATCTTCAATTTCTCGGGACCGGAAGTGACGACCAAATAAATGACGTGTATTTTGTAACAAATTGTGTTTAGATTAAGATCTGAAAATTTCATCACAATCGGCTGAAGAGTTTTGAGAAAACGTGACAGAAAAAAATATTAATAATAATAAAGAAAGAAAAATAAACGAAGGAATAACAATAAGTAGCTGCCTAGTACTAGTAAGTTAACTAGTATCTGAATTAAAATAAAAGCGAATTAATTCGTACATATCATAAACGAAGATGTAAATACTCAGGCACGGAGCGGGCGGGGGGGGGGGGGGGGGGGGGGGGGGGTGCCGGGGGCCCCCCCCCCCCCCCCCCACTTTTTCTTGCAGCAATCATTTTCTTTTATTTACATATTTAAACTTGAATAAAAATGGAGTTGCCCCCTTCTTTTCTGGGAATTTTAAAAAAAAGTGAAGGGGAAGGAAAGACATTATTATTGAAAAATGAAGTTTAAGGTAATATCCCCCATCCTTCCACGGATATTTGAGAACTTGTTAATGTCCCTTTTAAGATGTTTTGGATCAGACTGCCCCCCCCCCCCCCCCCGTCCCCAGCCGACTTTCAAAAACGATGCTACGTGCCTGTAATACCGCTTATTTTTTTTTAATCTTAAAATACGTATCAGAATATCATATGATTATGACATGAGGGGCAGAAATGTTTGGATTTACTATTTAAAGTTGGAAAATGTACTTAACAAATAGGATAAACGTACACATAAGTTGACACCGTCATTGTTTTGTTTTATCCCTTATCTAACATTTGTGTCACAGACGCGATGCAAAATTTTTTAAAATGTTGTCAAGCACAACACCAACTACATCAATGTAAAGAAAGGTTAATGCATAACGAAACAACATAGAACTATCTCCTTATCTCTCTACAGTAAAACACGGTTATAGCGAACACGCTTATAATGAATTGACGCTTACAGCGAAGTGATTTTCATTCCCTGTGACTTTATTACATGTTGTAAACTTGACGGATATAACGAATTACGCTTATAACGAAGCAAAATCACCCGTCCCTGGCACTTCGTTATAAGCGTGTTTTACTGTATACAGTAATTCAATCAGTAGCTCAAAACAGGACGATAAAGTCAGGTCGCAATGAATTTGAACAAAATAAACGTGTTGTTAAAATTATTCATATTATCTTTTGGTTTTTTTCAATGTTGATTATAAATACTCAATGGTACCATATAAGGCAGTTATATTGATATAAGTTTAGGCTAACTTCTGTTTTAAATCCCTTCAAATGTTTACCGCCAAAAATTCTGAGAGGAGCAGTAAAACTGTGATTTCACAAATCGCCTTGCGCAGCTTTTAAATATTATCAACCAGGTACTTAAGTATCGATTGCAGTGCAAATTCATCAGAAATGATACCCTTTTTTTAAGATATGTTCTCCAGGGAAGAATCAAAGCTGAAGTCAAAAATGTCCAAACATATTTCTCTCTCTATCAGTCAGAGCTGTCTGCAAAGGCCAAAACACTGAAGAATATCGTTGACTATGTGCTGTATGATCTATTTAACAATGTGTTCTGTGACTTTGATTTCAAACACAGATGTTTAAAACAGAAATTTGAAATGAACAGACATATTGCAAGAATACAAAGATATGAATACAGAAATGAACAGTCAGCTATCAGTCCAGTGACATCCATTAGCTCCTTTAAGAAAACAGTTATTCCTAAGATATATCTGAAACTCCACACTACCCGGCTCTCAATGACTGAGTTACTTAACAAAAACGACTTAATGGATTCACTGTGTAAACTCAAAATAAAAAGAGGAAAAAGACACTTAGAAAATAAGAATTTGCTGAAACTGATGCCGAGTCCTGAGTTACATCAATCTATTACACTGCAAAACGCAGATGGATGTAAGCACATCACATTTGTGACATCAGATCGAATTTGGGTCAGTGATAAAAACAACAATATCATGTTGACGAATACAACAGGTGTCAGTGACAGAAAAAAACAATATCACGTTGACGATTCCAACAAGTGACACACTGCAAAGAAAGGAAAACTTATTAAGTAATTTCTATAAAGGTTGTGGATTACATACAGTTAATAGAAAGGGTGAGTTGATTCATACTGATAGGAAGAATAACATAAATAAACTGTCAAGAAATTTAAAAACAATCACCACTTTTATAAAGTTAACAGATAAAACACAAATACCTCAGTGTGTGTATTGCTCCCCGTTAACTGGGGATCTTCTGGTCGCAGTGCTAATAGTGGATACAGGGTCTTTCTTGCCATCAAGCGTTGTAAAGCGGTACAACCAGAGCGGAAAACTCACACAGACCATACAGCACGACAACAAAGGAATGAAACTATTTAGCAAAACCTTGTTGTATAACAGAAAACAACAATGGTAATATCGTAGTATCTGACTGGGCATCAATAGTGGTGACAGAGGCTGGAGGCAGCCATCGTTTTTCATACACAGGAATTTCATTAGGATTAGTACTATGGCCAGGTGGAATCTGTACGGAATCGCAATCGCGATCCATATTTGATATTCTTGTGCCTATTGGAATATGTACTGACGCACTGTCACACATCCTGGTGTGTGATGAAACCACAAACACGGTCCAGATTATAAACAGTGACGGTCAATTCCTGTCGTATCTTCTTATAAGACCATCGGGGATATTTATTTCCCCGCAGCCTCAGCTATGACGTCAACACTCACCGGCTCTGGGTCGGATCACCGTGCTTCAAAAATATGTGTTGCTTCAGATATATGACCCGACAAACCGGTAGGTTGATCATAAATCATTTTTTTTTTTGCCGTAGTTGTGACTTGGAAAATTATATATTTATATTTTCACTTGCACACGTCTCTCTTATGAATCACTACTTGAGCAAATCGGTGTTATTACTACAAAGACTTGGTTAGGAGGTCACATTAGCGTATGAATAAATGTGTCGCTACTTTATCTATATACAGATGAAAAAACACCTAAGAGTTATTACAGAATAAAATCACAATTATTTAGAGCATTAATTATAAGCTCCTTAAAAACATATTTTTTTTTGTAATACAAAATTTTATTCATTCATTTTCCTCCACAAAATTACCAATAACGAGGATTAAGGATCATGGCTTACATTCACGAAACATGTTGACTCCTCTGAAAATTCTTTTGTAACTCTGAATTGCTATTTCAATCGATAATAACAAAAATGAGTTTTCTTGTCAAACATGGTGTTAATTTTATTTATCATGTTTATCAAATATTTGCATAGTGTTGAACTATTTTCTGTTAAGTCATGCTAACTGAAGTGGCTTTCTAGGTCAACACAAAAAAGAAAGTATGGAGCAATATCATTGCTATAAATTGCATTTTATTTAATTAATGTTATCCAAAAATGATGTCTTATTTCTTAAATAATAAATAAAAAAAAAAACCAAATGAAGATGCATGCATATGCACACTATAATCTCGCTACCATATGCCAGTTTGATCTGCCTTGCCATTGTTCTCTTTAAAACTGTTTATCAAAGCCTCAAGAAAGATAATGAATCTCACTCATTTAATCTCTTGTATCAATTTTCTGTGAAATCTTCCAGAGACTGTCTAATAAAACCAAAGCTTTTTTTCTACTCAACTTTAATATGTTCTTTTGCATAATTGGACACAAACCTTAGCTACAAAAGAGTTTGTCTTGTTAAGCGCAGGGGACTGTAAATACAGTGTGGCATATATTATTAGTCAGCGTACTCCCAGTGACATCTGATGTCTTCAAGAACTATATATTTATTTAGATGCAACTCTATGAACGCATGTATCTTACAACATACATTAAAAAAACCCCATTACAAATATATATTTTGTTTTCGCATTGTGTTATTTCCTTTGTAACTATTTTAAAACATAAACCGTGATACTCAAATATATATCAAAAACTACTCGATTTGTATACATGTGCTATTTACGAGTAAGTTCTAACGACTTGTAAACTAAAAGGTGATAGCTTATATTACACGAAACCTTCCGTATGATAAATTAAAATTTTGTTATATTTCGTCTTATTTCCGTTGTCAAAATAATAAAGTATTTTTGAGTTAACGTGTCACTTTAAATATAAAAAGTACATATAAATTAAACCAAAATTAAAAGCATACTATTTTCAATATTGGCAAAAGTTTTGTACTTAAATTGATTTCTAATTAAAAGTGTATATAATGAGTATATAAACATAGATATAGTTACCAAGCTGAGCTTTAAAACCAGAGAAATGAAATGAAATAAAGGTTTAGCATGTTCGTATTGTTCGTGTTCGTTTTGTTTAATTGTTAGCGGGGATATATTTTAGTATATTTACGTACATAAACTGTTTACTAGGCTATATTCGCCCGTGTAATATACCTGCACACAGTTTTGCCCCGTCTTGAATTCACCCAGAAACAGTTGTTTTTTCACTATATGTTACTAAATAGCTTAAATGAAGTTGATTGATTAACTATACTCTCAGTATATCATTCATGAAAGAGAAATTATAGTTAAATGCTTCAAGAAAAATTTAAGATCAGAAAAATAACCCCTTATGCGGCTTCTAAGAGAGATAATTGATAGTAAACATACCTATAACCCAAAATACACATGGGTTTTGCATGTTGACAAATAGACTCAACACCATCCAGGAAGATGCATCATGCGCATCTAAAAAATAGTTCTATTGAAATTAGCGGACAATTCCACTAAAGTAATAATTCTCCTAGCCACTGCGTTCAAAATCAATACTGTAGGCTTAACATAAGGTGCCAAAAAGGAAGAAAGAAAAGAAATTGTCACTATATATATAGAACTACAATTGACCAAGTTCAGTTTGATTGGATATTTCCTTGCGTAAGACCTTTAAGACAACTAAAAGTTCATGATATTTAATGAAATTTGCAGAAAATGTATAGTAGTTATCTATATCTATATCTATATCTCTTGTATGCTAGTGTATGAAAATCTACTTTTGACCTTAAGGGATTAAACAGTAGGAGATAACTCTTCTTAACAGATGCTGAATTCTGGAGTAAATGTCTGTTAAAATTCATCTACAGTACATAATTTCAAAATTCAATGAAATTTAACCAGTGAGTGGTTGAGAAAAGACCTTTGAATAAAATGAAACCTGAAATGTTAGATTTTATGTGTATGTGCTTTTAAAAAAAATAAATCTAATTAATAGACATTAATTAACTAAGAAACAAGAAGTTCACTTAAATATTAATTAGAATTAATTTGCAAAATGTTGTTAATTTTAATTCTAAGACAAAGACAGAGACTGGAAAAAATGGTGTCAAGAGAGTCTTCAATAACGTACCTCGGAGCTTTGATAATGGTGGTCACTGATTAATGGCTAGTGATTAAGATAGGAGGTCCTTAAACAATGGAGGGGGGGGGGGGTGATGAGGCTTTTCCATCAGTCATCAAAGATGGGGTTCCTTTTAGAAGACATGGCAGCTCTAAAATAAATAGGAAGTTGGGTCATGCGCATCTAAATATAATTCAAAATCAATACTGTAGGTGCCAAAAAAGAAAGAAAGAAAAGAAATTATCTCTATATATATGGAACTAAAATTGACTTCGTTCAGTTTGATTGACTATTTCCTTGTGTAAGACCTTAATTGCCCCGCTAACAACAAGAGTAAAAAGGGCGAAAATAAAATGGGGGAGGGAACTCCCTTTCTACAATACTTTTTTGTAGAACTGATAAAATTGGTCAATTAACTACGTACACCACATAAACATAACATTCTTAACATTCGCTTATAGACCAGAAAACAACACAAACAAAACAATGGAATTACTTGATCGAATACGTTACAATATGATATTAGGTCATATGATGTAATAATGTAAGTTTAATGAGAATTTTTTTATTATCATTCTTATGATTTCAGTTGCTTTCTACAGTAAAACATTTTTATCATTTGATCATATTTTAGACTAATATACCTTTTTCTGTATTGTCAATGTAAAATTATATCGACAAAAACATGGAAATTAATCTAACCGGCAAATTGTCTTTATGCTATCTGCCCATAGTGAATTGTCATAGAATCTTTTCACCGACTCGATTCAATTTCCCTTGTATTAAACTTAATCGCTACATTAAATGCACTCCGATAACTCTAGTTTTCTTTACAAACAAGAATATCTGCATCGCCGATAAAGGAATTTTTTCTTTAGCATAAAAAAATACGTATTCTCTGACTATATAAACAATAACAAATGTTTTGCCCCATGAGACCGGGTGACAATTAATTTGCTAGTGTTTTGTTCCCATCCCCAGTAAAAATGAATATTAAATTATCTATGATTTTAATAAAATACGAAGATGTTGGCCTCCAGCATGTGATGTATCGTCGGGGTTATATTTTGAATCTTCATTTACTTTTTTTATCTTCTAGATCTAAACCAAAGCACAAATGATTTGACGGGGTCCATGAGTTTAATCACAGAAACAAGAGAAAGTGGAAATATAAATAAGATGAAACTGATGTCTCCACCAAAGTTTCTTCAATCTCTCAAAGTGATACATATCAGTGACTTTTATCACATTTCATGCGGCACATCAGATCGAATATGGGTCGGTAGTACGCGTAAGCTAATATTGGTTAACACTAAAGGTAAAATTCTTCATCATCGAGAGGATATGTTTTTGGAAATGGTCGGAAGTGGTAGCGGAAGACACACGGTAAAAAGGGACAATGAGCTGTTTTATATACACAGTAGTAATAACATCCACAAACTATCAAAGGACATGAAACACACGATTTATTAAGAAAGGTTCTTTTTGGACCCACAGGTGTGTTTACTGGTCTACGATCACTAATGATCTATTAGTTGGGATGTATGGAGAAAAAATATGGGCATTCAAAGTTAACGGATATAACCGGACCGGGCAACTGATACAATCAATACAACACGACAATACAGGGCTTGATCTATACTGTATGCCTAATTACATAACAGAAAACAATAACAGAGATGCAGTGGTGTCTGACTCTAACCTGGCTGGTGCCGTAGTGGTGACAGATTATAAAGGAAGGCATCGTTTCACCTACGCAAAACATCCACCAAAATTTTTTCCACTTGAAATCTGTACTGACGCGATGTCACACATCCTGTTGTGTGATGGTGTTACTAGATCCATAAATATATTAAACAAAGACGGCCAGTTCTTGTCCCATCTTGAAATAGAACTTTCTGTCTTCGAAATTCCAACCAGCCTAAGTTATGATTTTAACAGGAATTGTATTTGGGTTGGATCTAGAAACAATCATACATGTACGGTGTTCGCTTACAGATATATTCATCAACAGAACGCACTGACCGGTAAGTCTGAGTAACCATAAATTATATAATTAGCTTGAAAACAATGTATGTATGACAAATGTATATTGCTTGTATAACAAGAATTAAATTTAATATAGTTTTAATAGTTATGTATATGTTTTGTTTAAGGAAACAAGGAGGAACCGGTTTATAAAAAAGGTACATTTTTAAAACTCAATTGAAGCAAATGAATGATTTGCAATATAAAATTTTTCTCGCCTTTTAATAAATTGCTTCCTAGTAAAAAAAGTAAAATTGATTTAGAACTGTTTCAAAATATACCAAAATAAATTGACTGACATGCAAATTAATACATTTATATGCATGAAATTGTGAAATAACTGTAAGCTAATTTGAAAAAATATAAGGTAAAATATAAATCGAGTAGAAGAAAACTATTTTATACTTTGTACATATTTAAATATGTTTGATGCAATTATACGAATTTACGATACCTCCATCAGAAGAATCAGACAATATATGCTTAATATTTTTTTTTTGACAAACTTTATCAATGTCCTGAAGAAAAATCTTTATCTTGCTCAAGACTTGTCTGAGAATAAAGATATTTTTGGCTTTGACAAAAGGTACTGTTTATGATAAAAATGTCTTTCTCTAAAAACGATTTATGTTTTAATACCTTTCATCAACACTCAGAGTTAAACTAGACCTCTGTACAAATGAACTTAAAATCAATTTGTCATATTGTACACAATGATGTCTGTTATAGTTTGATATAAAATAAATCAGTTTTAATGAATTATATAAATCTAAATCTGTTATCCCTTGGTAAAAAAATGGGTATATGATATTTTCTATGTATGAGTTATGGTGAAAGAAACAATAATAAATGTGTAGAAAATATTGGGTTTATTTTTTTAATTTGTTGTTGTTGTTGTTGTTGTTGTTGTTGTTTTTATGTTTATTGACATTTTTTTGGTATTGTTAATTCCTGGTTATATATAATTAACATATTTGCTTTTGCTTTCCGGGTTGGGGTTGAAAATCCAAACCGTATATTTTTTTTTAAAACGAGGAGCTTCCAAACATTAATTACTGCAAGGATTGAATAAGCTGTTAATGAGTATCTGATTTTGTTGGTTTTGAAAGGTAAAAGAATCTTCAGTTATTTCAGACGTCAAATTTTATCATGTATTATTGCCTGTCATATTCCGAATCAAAATAATACCGACAGGATCCTGGAATATATATCTACTTCATAATAATTGCAACTGACGAGTGCTGATATTTTATAAAAAGGTATATTGAATGTCTTTAATTCTTTGCATCCCGTTATGTTTTCTTATTCTATATTTAACCGTTAGTAATTAATAACCAAACATTCAATTCGATGTGCACTCTGTAATTATGTTAGACTTATATTATTCACAGGGAAACGATAAAAGATTCATGCGCTGTCTTGCCTTGCCTACAAATTGAAATTTCCCATTCAAACTAGTTTTGTTCTGAGATTAAAGAGAAATTAAACTTAATTCAAAGAAAACCCACGGCTTTTAAAGCAATTGATGTTTTTTTTTAATAAATACTTTAAAGTTATAAATTGAATTACGAAATGTTACTTAAATGGCTTGTGTAATGAAGAATCATCTATCATGAATGAGAGAGAGATTTTTCTGACGTACTTGCCAGTAAAATTGTGTCTCTATCAGTGATTAATAAATTGTAGAAAGGAGAATATTGTTAAATACAGTCCATGATATTTAACATAAAGAAAAAGGGCAAAAGATCACCCAATGCCATATTTTACTCATGGCCCTCAAGTGTTAAGAATTAGTAGCGATTTGCTATAGAATGAAGTCATGTATATTAGGTTATATAACTCCGACTGCGATACTCTTGTTGTAGTTTTCCATGACTCTTATAGTATTTTCACAGATATTATCCATTATCTAAGGGAACTTACTCTATGTTTGTGTATGAATGACGTGAGCTAGAGTTCAGGTTTTTTGCATTAAATACGGACACATACCACAGATATTTTTCCGCTCTCATTCCTTTATGCAACAACAAATCATATATAATAATTCTAATCAATTCAAGTGTGGCACACCTTTAGAATAACACTCGTCCAGCGACATGTCCAACCTTTTTGCATTGTTTATGCGTATCATCAGTGGAGCACGGAAAAGTATCCATGCGTTCCTGTACATGTAAAATGCCAGAGGATGTGTTCATGAATTAAGGTGTATTTACTAATTGAATTTAGATATTCTTCAATTCCCATAAAAAGGGGCATGGTCGCGATTTTCGTCAAATTTTATTATTTAATTTTTATAGTTTACAATGCTTTAGTAATGCATTGCTAATAATAAACCAAGATTTGAGTGTCAGTCCTTGAGTTAAAAGCAGGATTCAAAATCCACAATTTTTTGTTATGTAAACAAGGTTTATGCCATGTTTTTGTTTACATTGGTTCAATATACCAGTAAAAGTTCGTTTTCAAGCTAATTTGTCTATCTGCTACTTCGTTTTGAACATATATAAACAGTTCCTAGCTGTTTTTATATTCATTTTAGGTCTAAACCTGGAATTTTCTTTGCATCATTTTAAATGTTAACAAAAACGGGACCTTGATCTTGTTTACATAAAACAGAATTTGAGCTCTGTATCTCGCTTTTAACTCGACGACTGACACTCATATTTTGGTTGACTATTAGAAATGATTTATTGAAGCATTGTAGACATTGAAAACGGAAAGATGAATTTTGAAAAAAAAAAATCGTGATCATACCCTTTAAGCAATCAAAGTTAAGATTAAAATACTTGATAACCACTGTCAAGATAAACAACTCAAATGCGACAAAATTTATTGGATTATACAAATGATAGCATGAATCTCTTGCTCTAGGAGTAATAATTGGGTCTATATTTAATACTTTCAGTTTATTATATCAGAAGCTACATCTTTGATGTCGTCTGCTTTATTATGGATTACATCCAACACCTACAAAATAGGCAAAAATTCTGTGAAAAATAAAAATATATTCTATTCCGTTTTATTAAGATTTAAGATATGTCTATTTAAGCGTGTTTTAAATCGATAGTTACATTATTGTAATTTTATAGTTACATTAAACCGTTAAACAGTAAGTTGCAACGGAAAACAGTAGCTTAGCAGCAGATATAGTAACTGAATTTGGGTTAATGGTGACGTATGCATTAAATAGTGAACATATGCGGTAAATGGTAACGTATGCATTAAATAGTGAACATATGTGGTTACCATTATTTGCGTTCAAAGTAAATTGTAATTATATGCGGTAATTGGTAATTTTATGTGGTAAATGATAAATATATGCGGCAAATGGTAAATAAATGCAATGAATAGTTACTTTAAGCAGTAAACACTAACTATCTGCTATAAAATATAACTTTATGCGATGTATTGTACCTGTATGCTGTATATACGTGTGGTAACTCAGTGCCTTAAAATATAGCAGACATGGAAACAAAAACAGTTGCACGATATTTGGTGACTTTTCCTCGAAAGATATTTACAACAGGAAATCGTTTAAATCAAACAGGCATTTGTTTACAGTACAGAGTAAATGAAAATATGGCACTGCTTCATAGTTACTTCATAAATTCGTAAATGGGCAAATCAAAATCGAGGAAAGCCTACCTATTACAAAACGAATTAAAATGATTCAAAAGTGATTGTGGTTTAATTGACTTCGAACCTACTGTGTGAAATGGTTCTTATTTACGTGACAGATTTTAAGTAAAAATTATCATCTATTTTTTTTTCTTATATCATTTATTTTTTGTGTTTAAACATATTTTACATTTATCAAAACTATTTTAAAGTACACTTTAACCAGAATGATTTATGTAACGGTTTTTGTGTTTTATTTTAAAACCTACTTCTTTTTAAGATTCCTTGTAGTCGGTCCGTCTGCTAATGTCGACATATCTATATTCTTTCTGCATTTTGTACATTTACTCTAATTCTGTTGAAGTACAATGTAACCAGAATGAAATCTGCATCGGTTTGTTGTGCGTGTTATTCTTAAAATTTTAAATTTACCTATATTCAAGACTCCTAGTAGTAGGTCTGCTTGTATCGGTAGCTGGAGGTTGACGGGTAGATGTATCTTCTAGTGGTATAGAACTGACTGTAGCTAGGGTACCGGTAATAAGAGTAAGTTCCTGTAACGTAAAAATGAAGTTTATGGAATATTTGAGATAGCATCATTGGAAGTATTCTCATTGCTACATATTGCATTGTATTGAACTTAAGTTTTATTCCAAAACACACTTAAATTTCTACCAGACTGTATATCTATATATAATAATAAAAGCAAAACAAAACTTATAACTTGTATATGATTTGATTAGCGAAATAAATTTTACTCGAACAAAAGCGAAATCTATGTAATCTTGAAGGAAGAGAGATGATTCGTATATTAACCATGGTATCAAATGTCTTATCAAAAGAAGCCTAATTGATCCAAGGTGTCTCATACTTACGTGGGTAATAGGATCCCCTATAGTAACTGGGATAATAGTAGCTTGATAGATAAGAAGAGCTTGGGTAATAGTAACTGGACCGGTAAGAAGAGCTTGGGTAATAGTAACTGGACCGGTAAGAAGAGCTTGGGTAATAGTAGCTGGATCTGTATGTAGAGCTTGGGTAATAGTAGCTAGATCGGGATTTGTAACTGGGATACAAGTAACTTGATCCGCTGTAATATTTGCTGTAGTAACCAGCGTTGACCGCGGCCAGACACAGAACAGCGAGGATAATCAGTGCCTTCATTGTGTAATCTATCCACTCTGAAAAATCAAAACGAGGTTAGTGATTGAAATCCAACAAATTAGGCCGTCAATTTGTAAAATGTAGAAATGAGAATATGACAATAAGTATCGTATTTTTAAATGCCTCACAAAAGCTGTTTCACATATTAAAATTTAATTTTCTGCTTTTTATTATACTCTTTAAAACAAAGTTTCCAGTTTGAATAAATTTTGAAAAAACTGAGGCATAACCAATCTAAACTTTAAAACTTTAAACATGTGATCCATGTGTTCATATGATATTTAAAATGTTGATGGAGCTTATACACACCTATTTTTTAAAGAAGGATTTAGTATTATATGATTATATTAGCTAAACAAAATTGTATAAGCTATATATACTATATATAATGGATATATTGAGAATAATTGAAATTTTCCGGTTTTATCTGTGGTGATCTTTGATTTCGGTTTAAATATAAGCCGACAATCTAAATTTGTGTGATAAGATTTACCATTATCAAATAATAATGTAATATTTCCCTACCTTGATACCAGGATTACCAATCACCAATGAGCACCTGTCAGTTTCTCTCCTTTTATATCGTCATTATGTTATGTCATGAATAATAAAGGTCTTGATTTATTTCCCCTGAAATTATCCATCTTCATGTTAAAAAGGAAAAATCGCTTGGGCTTATCCTTTACATTTTTTATTCATGGTCTGTAGCCACAGAAATGGATCACACAGCGTAATTAATAAAGACATATATTGTGTACCTTTGAAACCGGAAACATTTTCTCTGGAAAATACTTGGGAAAACTACGCTTAAGTTGTGCGCAAATTATATTATTTAGTAGATCAACACAATTTAAATATTTTAAGACTAGAAATATGTTTGTGTCACGAATTGATAAATTTGCTTTATCTTTGATTGACCTGTTTGAATTTCATCAGGTGACCATCGATTGACAATGAGATGCTGCACAGATGTAACAATGAAGAAGATAAACGTTCATTCTTATTTAAAACTAGGTGAAACTCTTGACCTAGAACTTTTTACCGAAAAGTTATCATTTTGTATTATTATCATTGTAATTATGGATTATCGTTATCATCATCATCAACATCATCATCATCATCATCATTACAATTTGTACTTTACAGTCCCTCTCTCTCTCTAAAACGTTTGCCCTCGCCTTCGTTATCATCATCATCAACATCATCATCATCATCATCATCATCATCATTACAATTTGTACTTTACAGGCCCTCACCATCATAACATTTATTCCTTATATTTTTTTTCTTTTGCTAAGGGTTTTTTACTTTATGATAAAGTGTAGACCCCCCGTGGTAGTATGTACATATTTTCTGCTCGAATTCTTTGATGTTTATTTACAATTAGCATAGATTTCAACTTGCGTAGTAGAAGATGAATGACTGCATTATAGCAATAAACACATGTTTTTATTATATGCTTCATAGCAAACAATTATTATGAGCAAAACTGAAAATAACTCTAAAAGAAAAAAAAGGAATTGATGGATGACATCATTTTGACTACTATTTCGTTCATTCATCATGAAAGCAAATATGGCGCAGTATCTTAGAAAGAAAAAGTTGTATTTCTATAAGGTTTTAACCGCTTTATAATTTTTTTTAATGTTATTTACATACTTCATTTTTTAGTTAGATGATGCCAAATACCACCATGATTTCATAGACAACACGTAAAATAGTTTTCTCTTTCAGTTGAATTCTTTTTGAAAATGATGAAAATGCACAGAAACACAATGCCGTTTATTTCACAAATTGATATATTTTTCTTTTAAATATTTTGTCTCTTTCAACAATACGCTCTCTCTAAGCAAAGCTGCAGTGCATAGACAAAGCTTGGTTGATGTATACCTTTATAACAGTATAGAGACTCAACTGTGGTGAGTGCGCTGCAGTCCCAGAACGGCGCTTGCGCTCCTGTTCCTGAGCAGCCCATATACTATTGTTATTTAAAAGTGCGTGTGCTACAGAGAACCTAGGGAAAATATTTGTATATAATTCTAATTAAAATCGTTTGTTTTATTCATTTTTGTTTGTTTGCTCAGGCAGAGCACCCGAATCTCATATCGAACGCAGAAACGTTACAGCACCTATACATCGACTCCTTTTAGTTATGATTCTCAAGTCAAGAACAATTAATGCTTCTGTTGAATGCGTACAAATCTGAAATTATTCAAAGAAACGTTGAAAAAAAAACCTAAATGCTCCAAATTATAAAAATTTTAAATTGAAAGCAAATGGGATTATTTTAATACAAACATTCCAGTATTATCGACATTTACGTGAATAAATTCATGCATGACAAGACCCTTTCTTAATGACTTTTGAAAGTTGCGACATTGTTCGTATCTTTTCAGGAGCATTTAACTTCACTAGCAGTATCGAATTTTCTAACTGCAACTTAATCCAAAGTTCTTAAGAAATATAATTCCGTATGCGGGGTCTATCACATTTCTTTCAATTCAAATGTACCGGAAAATAACAACAGTTTTTATTTTTATTCTAATGACATTTGTATCAAAGAAGCATGGAACGAGAGGTGAAGAAACATTGCTTGAATTTCAATTGGGTTCCACGTACGATGGCTAGAGGAATTTAATGCATATTCATTTTCTTGATGAATAAAGTTGTGTTTTGATTGCTATTATCTATCAGAAAATCAACCAATATTATTCTCGGGATTCTATTTATAGCCTTCGTCATGTCTTCTTATGGTTGTTTACCTTGTAGCTTTAAAAAACGTGTTTATATTTGTATTGCATAATGAAACATCTATGCACGTTTAAATATCACCACATTCAACGAGAAATTTGGGCATTGAAAAAATGGTTTAAGGGTTATCTTCACCTTTGGAAAAAAGTTTTGCGTACAAACCCAAAATTCTATATTCCTTAAAGATATGGAATTCTAGCGTGCGTTCGACTTGAATTGACGAAAAAAAGGTTGGGAAAAATCATTTTTTTAAAATAATATATCGCTAATTATGAAAACAAAAGCTTCTGTCATTAAAAGTACATGCATGAGTCAGAGAACTTTAACGTTGTTTTAACCTTTAAAAATGGATGTTAGACGAAAAAATATTTTAACATACTCTTCATATTTTGCGAAAATGAGTTTCCCTTATTCTTTTTTAACTGGTATCAAAAGTACAACTTGAAATAAATAGATAAAGTAAGGTAATTTGTGTATGTGCTTAACACGCCATTGTATATTATTGACACCCCCACCCACAAATATGGACGGACGGGCGAGCCAAAAAGTAGAAGGAAGATCTATACTTATGAACTTAGACATTTTGCAAAAAAAAAAAACCTACAAAATGCCTGCACCAGAGTAACTGCTTACACCTTTGGTATTTCAACACGTGTGAGATGATGTCCGTAGGCTAAAATTGAATTTTTAACTGATAAGTAATTATTGTGAAATTAATTAAAAACCTACTTTCATTTTCGATAAACAAGCCCGAAATAGCAAAAATGAAAGTAAGGTGGTGGACACGCTTTGGCGGATCCAAGTCAGGGTAGTTGCAATGAAATAATATTGAATGATTACGTAAAGAGTGAATATATTTACTGGAAACTCATTTAGAGTATACATAGAAGTAAAGATTTGACAAATGTTGAATAAATAAAATGAGCCAATTCGTTTCTTGAATGCGCGATTTTAGTTTTGATGGATATAACTCATTCACTTGCGAAGCACGACCTCTGGCGAGAGAATGGGATAGAACTTTCCAGAACGGGGTAATCAAGAACGCGGGTTTGCTAATTAACGTCAGGCGAAAAGTGTAGGACGAGTTCATGAAGCATCGCGGGCAGATACCTTTGATCGGACATCTCTGGTCAATACAAAACAAGTTAATAAATAAAATTGAACAATTAAATGGAATTTAGTTTTGATTAAAAGAACTTTCTAGAACGGGGTGCCCAGAAACGCGGGTTGACTAATTAACATCAAAGCGGAAAGTGTAGGGCGAGTTAACCATCGGGCAGATACTTTGAATCTGACAACTTTGGTTAAAATATGCAAATAAATATGCATACACTAGCGTTTTTTTAATTTCATTCATTTTTATACCACGACAGATTGGTAATAAACCTTAGACATTAATTTGTTAACAATGAACAGATTGTGTTCTACGTCTATATGAATAAATGATGTATGCATAAATGATGACCCCCCCCCCCCATCTCCCAATTATCTGAAATTATTATTTGGGACAGTAATAAGAATTATAATGGATTTTGACCTAAAGAACCAAATTTAGAGATACGATGCACTTAAATACTCACTCACTGGTTTGAAATAAAATAAAATTAGTTTGTTATTTTTTTTCCCAGTCAGCTGCAACAAACAGAATTAAGGCCACGTACATGTATATATTATCCATTTCAGTTTAGATTTTTCATCCCTGCCCGCTCCTCTAAATATCCAGCCATGCAGTTGGTTTTTTATTTCAATTTTAAAGAATAGGTTAAGACATCTTCGCTAGCCAAGGGTTTTCGGTCCACTCCGCTCCCCATAAACCCTTGACAGATCTCATTACGTAAACTCGGGGACAAGCACTGTTTTATGATTGGCTGCAGCTTCGAGTAGCTGATCCAATCGCAGCGGTTAAAACAGGCGCTTGTAAATAGACTTTAAAAGAAACAAACGTGTGCTCTTTGGTAAAACATTCAGTGATTTAACAAGTTGTGACACAAGTGCTCGAGTACAGTGCCACCACAACGATGGTCTAACCAGATCGCTTATGGTTATTGCTTTTAGAGGTCCAATGAACTGTATCTTATTTATTTTCTTGTGTCCGCAATATTCACGACGACGATCGCGCTAACACACAACACGCCGTCGCGCTAACACACAACACGCCGTCGCGCTAACACACAAATCTACCAATTGATAAATTTACCTTAAATATTTAATATAAATCATTTATTCAACAATAATATATTCGTGACATGTTATATACCTGTAATTTTACATTTTAAAATTTCTTTGCTTTGGTAATATACAGAGCACCTAATATGAATTTGTGACATGTACAGGTTATAGATATATTATTGCTGATTTAATTATTATACTAAATATTTAAGGTTAATTTATCAATTGGTAGATTTATTAATAATTTGTATGCACGCTAGCATATCCTTATACAGTGACATACTAGTAACTATATTTTTATTCATATGTATTGATAATAAATGAAAATAATATATGTATTTCAAAGTACATTTTATTTATTTTTCATCCATGCTTGCATGCAAGCCTACAAACTTCAGCATGCGCAGTCTGATATTTCCGGACACGACTTCCTACTAGACTGTGAAACTTGCAAAGTTGCGTTAGCGCGACGGCGTGTTGTGCAAAGTTGTGTTAGCGCGACGGCGTGTTGTGCAAAGTTGTGTTAGCGCGACGGCGTGTTTTGTGTTAGCGCGATAGTGTGTTGTGTGTTAGCGCGATGGCATGTTGTGCAAAGTTGTGTTAGCGCGATGGCATGTTGTGCAAAGTTGTGTTAGCGCGACGGCGTGTTGTGCAAAGTTGCGTTAGCGCGACGGCGTGTTGTGTGTTAGCGCGACGGCATGTTGTGCAAAGTAGCGTTAGCGCGACGGCGTGTTGTGTGTTAGCGCGATGTCTCGTTTATCTGAACGCGATGTCGCGCTAACGCAAATGGCCCTAGCCGGACACCATAATAACCCGTTGTTTCATTCGATTAAAATGTAAATTTGCAAGGAGTGCAACTTAAGTTATTCGCTAGATAGCGCCACCGCATCACCGAGTTTTCATAATGAGATCTGCCAAGGGTTTATGGGGAGCGGAGTTTAACAAAAACCCTTGGCTAGCGAAGATAAGGTTAAGAAAGCAACTAAGAAAAAAATCGGACACAGTATATACAAGAATGAACAAAAAATATGGTTCACATAATGCGCATTGTATCATATTAATGTGTAAAGTGTTAATTCCCGCGCTTGCGCGGGAGATAAATAAAAAGCCCCCAGATCTAAGGGAAAGCCATGTTCGAGAGGCATTGCAATACACAAAGAATATCTCTCTCTCTCTCTCTCTCTCTCTCTCTCTCTATTTCCCTAGGGGTTCTAGTAGGTCAAAATGCTAATCCATCATCACTTAATGTTTCTAAGGCCGCGATCTAGATATACAGTAAAATACGCTTATAACGAAGTGCCAGGGACGGGCGATTTTGCTTCGTTTTAAACGTAATTCGTTATATCCGTCAAGTTTACAACATGTAATAAAGTCACGGGGAATGAAAATCAATTCACTGTAAGCGTCAATTCATTATAATCGTGTTCGCTATAACCGTGTTTTACTGTACTATATAGTATTCACCTTGATGAAAATGAATAATTTTGTTACATGAAATATATAGACACAATGTAAATTGGAATCATAAAGGGTATTGAAACTACGTTATCTTGTATTTGAAATATGCCAGAAAATTATTTATTCATAATGATATTATATTTCCTTTAGAAAGAGAGCACTACATTGAGAGCAAAGTGTAAAGGTCACTTGATAAATAAGTCCCAATTTAGGATAGCAGTAGTAAGTGTAATAGTAGTAGTAGTTTATTTCAGTGTCACGTGCCAATATAACAAACAAAACTTTATTAATATAACACATTATATGAAATATTGCTCTAGGGATTAATGCTTCCTGAGCAAGACCATTATTTAATGTATCTTTAAAGAAAAAGAAAAATGATGAGATTTGAACCTGCGCAGTAGGCCCCACTGTAGCAATTAACTTATACCTGATTTAATGTTGTATAGTAAGCAATTATAACGAAGATTGAACAAAACTGAAAATAACTCTTAAAGAAAACTCTTTAAAGAAA
>WFKH01011926.1:85066107-85101005 GCA_016163765.1 Magallana hongkongensis | reverse complement strand
TCAAGCCGCGTTCTAGATTTTCACCTTGAAGAAAACGAATCTTTTATGTAGATTAAATAGAGACACTTCAAGAACGCTACGTTATCAGGATTAATATCTCTCTCTTTCTCTCTCTCTCGCTCGCTCGCTCTCTCTCTCTCTCTCTCTCTCTCTCTCTCTCTCTCTCTCTCTCTGAATGAAAGTTAATATCAAGGAAAAAATAGTATCTTTTCTTTTAATTTCATGCTTTTGAAAGAAAAAGTTCCAGAACAGTAATCGAAAACTGATCGCAAATCCTCTCCTTCTCTCACTTTCAACTTTGTGATTGTCATCTAGCTATTAACGAAAGACACGTAATAATACATGCATACAACAAACAAATCCAGCTATGTCCAACCCAAGGTTATTTTTTATATAAAGAAATGACAAACAAAATACAAATGCATGAATATTTATTTACATATCTGATAAAATTAAAAGCTTTTAGAAATCCTCATCCTGCCATCTGAAATTAAAAAAAAAAATCCATGAAATCAACTGTAGTTAATAGTACAATATAATTATTGATTAATGTATTGCTATGATTTTTTAAAAACTGTCTTTTATGACTCAGAGAAAATATTTAGCAAGTGAGAGACTGCCCATTAAATTATTCGAAACCCAAAACTAAAATTATACTTTTTACTTTGAATGAGTTAGTTATAATTCTCTGAATTATCTGTTTATAACTAAAAAAAAACGCAAAACAAAATTATCTAATCTAAGGAATCCTCTTTTTTCTTTTGATTCAAAAGGCGTCTCATACCGAACAACTTTGGTTTCCTTGCGGTTCTTGGTTCGAATCATCCGGAGTTTCTTATCCCGTTCAGTCAGGTTCTGTTCACTTTGTTCTTCTGCTTTTTCCGCCTTCTTCTTATTTGTGATATTTACCTTTACAGATAACAAAATGAGAAAAGGTGTTTATATGAAAATTACATGTATTCTTTTTATGTATGAGATTGCTGTGATTACGTCAAAACTTTCATTTTTTTAAAAATGAAAACACGTGTTAGGGAAATGCATAGATTATCTGTGTATGTTTTTGTCACCACAATCAGTGATTCACACTTCAAATTCACTTTAAATGCTTCCCCATTGATCAGATTATCTAAAAAATAGGACTATGCCGGCGAAAATGAGTAAATAAATAAATAAACAGATAAAAAATCAGCTTGGAACAAAATAGAATCATAACCTGAAAAATCTCAATCAATTTATAATGATAATTCTTATTGAAATATGCAATAATGATTCAATATAAAGCCTAAATTGCCTAGTTGCAAGTCCGATAGCTTACTGAAAAAATCTTGAAAAATGCCAAATTGAAAGTAAAAAGGAACCGGCAAGACTTTTTTAATTTGAGTCAAGATTTTTGACACAAATAGTTTGCAATAAAAACTTTGTTATTATATGAGGAACACCTTTACCTATGAATGGCAATTATTTAAAAAATAATTCCAAAATCCTTTCATGACGTCTTTCATCACTAAAACGCACTTTATTCTTACAACGCCCCGCTTCGATTTTTCAGATTCAAAAGGAACCGCCATCTTAACATCTCATGTAAACAAAACAAACACATTCCGATCCCGGATGTAGTAAATAATAAAACCAAATGAGGAAAAAGTATTTCCAAAATACTTAATTTTTTAAATTAGTGATTTTTTCTCATTCCTTTCTATATATTCTTTTGTACTGAAAATCGCCATTGTGATAACAATATGACCGCTATGCAAATTAGTAAAATGTCCACCATTTCTCCATATGACTCGCCCGTTTACCCGCATCACACATCCATTTCCCTGTATCACTCACCAGTTTCCCTGTACTACTCACCTTTTCTTGTATCATTTATTTATTTCCCTGACGTGTATACTTACCCATTTGCCTTTGAATTTCTGCAGCAGCATCTGTCTTTGCACCCTGTTCATCAGGTTCATCATGGCGGCGCGTGCTGGGTTGTCCTGGGTTACCAGTTGTTCCTCCTCCTGGATGCGCCTGGATTTCTCCTTCCGGTATAGCGAGTTGGTCCTCTTTGTGTTCACACTGTCAACATTGATTTGATTCATTTCTGAGTTATTAATTATAACTTGATAAAGTGTAAAAAATCTGTCTAAGGTTCTACGCTAGCTTCTCAATTTAAGTCTTGTTGTGTTAACGCTGTGTTTAATTTCGAGGATGGTGCGAAATGTTTTGTCAATATTTAAAAAAAACCGTTTATTGATATGAAGCCGAAACAAGAACAGCAAAATACATTACTTATCAAAGGATTTTTCATAAAAAATATTTTTGAATTAATGTTATTAATAACTTGCACCGATGCAATTGATTTAGATCATTATTTGCCGTGGTAGAATACGCACGTCTCGTGATTAAGATGTAAGATGACTTCACAAAAACGCATAAAATATAGTGTTTGATATCGCTGTTAGTTTATGTAATAAACATTAAAAGAAATACTCCCGATTATTGTTTTTTTTCCGGTAATTAAAACAGTACCATTTTCCAGTAATATTTCAGCTTCGGACAACCTTAAAATAGCTGCGCATCGATTGATTGCGTTCATTACAAAAAAATAGAATTCTTTTAGCTGAAAATTGCCAAACCTTACACATAGTGATCTAGTTTATGATTGAGGTTTCTTTTATTCGCAGAGAATCGATTTTTTTTTACTATAAAACAATCGTATCTATGATTTTATGTTGAAGTTGGTTTATTCCACGGGAAATGATAAATTAAAATTTATTTATCTACCGTTTATTCATAACTACATTTATTTATCCTACATCTGCTTATATCTTATCATGCATGTGTATCGCGTAACTTTTCAGAATGTTGGCACTGACTTGATGAATTAAGAATGCACAATTCGATATGGCTATGAATTACACATTTCTCTATTTTTGTTAAGTAAACAAAACTTTGACTACAAATAACACTCACATCCTGACGATATCCTCCTGAGCAGTGAACTTCACATCTTCCACATACTGCTTTATCTTCTCTTCTTCTTTGATTTCTTTCATCTGTTAAAGTGTACAGAAAAATATTCTATTGCATTATCTATATAATATTCATTTCTTTGCCACATAATACTATGATAGCAACGGAAAGTGACGTCACAGTTAGAGCGCCCCCTACCTCCAGATCCCTGTACATGGCGACGATCTTCTTCACGGCCCTGCTGAACCTGTGGTGGTTCTGGTAGGCCACCTTATCGTTCTCAATCATCCTCTGCAGCTCTATCTTCTCTTTTCTGGTTTGCTCCTCCTGCAAAATCATATAAAATCCTTATTTTGTTGCTATAAATTCCTTTCACCAGGTCTACTATTTCTTAAAATGAATTTTGTTTTGGAATTTGCAAATTAAGCTTCAAAATCATCTCCCTCGATCATAATATGAATGTGTAGGTAAATCTTGTGGTCGTTTAATTGATTACAAAACTTCTATTGTTTCATTCTTATATATCTTTATTTGATATTGCAAATTGTTCTTGGTTTTCTCACTTTCTTTCTAATTGATTCCACAACATTTTAAATTTGTGTACCGTGTACCAAATAAAATATAAATGCGATTTTTGCTGTTTAATTTTAACTTTAAACTTAAATATCATATACATAAAATGTGTAGTAATTAATCAGATTTCCCGATCCCGACAATACATACAACTATATTGCTGATAATCTCTGCCTATTGTCAGCACTTATGTATCTGTCTATGTGCTGAGGTTTTTACCTAACTTATTATAATGTTCTAGTAATCTACCTGTTCTTTGAGACTGTCTTTGTGAGACCTTTGGACCACGGTGATCAGGGAGTGGTCCAACATCTCCCCCACGGCCTTGTAGATATATAAGCTGCAGTTTTTACCTGTTTACTGATTATGACGTTATATTAATCTACCTGATCTTTGAGACTGTCTTTGTGAGACTCCTGCACCACAGTGATTAGGGACTGGTCCAACATCTCCCCCACGGCCTTGTTGTACTCGACATCTGTCTCCTTCTGATCTTCCTGTACACATTGAGGGAAATCGTAATACACATATGCAGGTAGGAGTATAACGCATGTAAGAGTATGTCCATATAGTTTTATATTCAGATAAACTTAGTGGCTATTGAATTTATTCCACATACATGTATCATATCAGAATAGGAAAAAATTAAGATGAACTGAGAGAAAAATAAAGTTTTGCAGATTGATACACTATACACGCAAAGCTTCATGGCGTAAAGGAAAAACGTACAATATGTAAAAAATAAGTTATTTTTCCAATCAAATAGTGCGTTACTAACAGATACTTAAAAGAATACATTTTCTACTGATAATAAAGCAGTAAATATTTAGCAATACATTTTTGAAATAATAGTGTAACGGGGTCTCCATCATAGGAATAGAATACAACACAAATCCATTGATGAAGGTTCACAAAAGTTTTTATTTTGATGATTGATGATAATGACCCGAAAACAACTCAAACCCGACAATCACGTGACATCCGAAACATTACTCAACCATGAAAAATCAATACCACAATGACTATTTATGAATGAATGATGAATTAATAATGAATGAACATTTACTACAACACTACGTAACTAAATGTAACACATAGGAATAGAATAAAAACATGTGATTGTGCCACCCTGTGCCATTAGTGAGGAATGGTTATGACCTCTGACCTGTAACCTCTCTGATGCCTCCTCCAGATCAGTGTTTATGAGAGAACGTTTCTGATTGGTTAACGCCATGCTATCCACCAACGAATCAATGCTGGCTGTTCTCTGGAAGTGAATAAAAAAACGGCTAAAAAAATTGCTTATTGAAATTCAATGTCTTTTTATTATCATAAATTTTCAACATATCGGTTTACGTTTGTTTCCAGAGAGATACACAACTTATTCGTTTAATTAAAATGAAAATAAAGATTGGTTTAGTATATATGTCAGTCAATTTAATTAAGTTGGTTCAGAAAAGTGGTAGTGGACAATATGTCTATATAGACTTTTTTCTTTTGATACACATTTTAATTTGGACAACTTAAGAGAATATGTGACTTATTGATTTTTGTCTTTAGATAAACAGTTATAAAATAAAAGTGAATGAATAACAGAATGTTAAAAGACTATAGTCTTGCGATATGCTTTACTTTACTATATTATTTGTTGTCCAAATTAAACTTAATATACCAGTAATTAAGGATATTGTTGTCTATCTAACAATTGACTGATTGAATTGTCTCTAGACACGCAAAGCTTCATTTTGACTCAGTATACTGATGTCCCCTTATAACGTCACCATTCATATAGAAACACCATGCTTAATTAATTGCCTTAGACCATTGATTGACAGTGCGTCAGTATTATGGGTGTCCCCTTACCAAAGCTTCATCCTTCATGGCCATCAGCAGCCTGACCTGGTGCTCCCTCTCCTTCTCAGCCATCTCATCCACCCTCCGTCCGTTCTCACGACACACCAGCTCACACTGGACAGAGTCCTTGACCGACTCCTGATGGTGGGTCAGCAGACGGTCCTCGGCAGCCATCTCACGCTACAGGGAGATAGGGAGATAGAAAGATAGATAAATAAAAATAGACACCAGCTCACACTGGACAGTGTCCTTGACCGACTCCTGAAGGTGGGTCAGCAAACGATCCTCGGCCACCATCTCTCGCTACAATAAGATAGAGAGATAGAAAGATAGATAAATAAAAATAGAAAATAGAGAGACACCAGCTCACACTGGACAGAGTTCTTGACCGAATTCTGATGGTGGGTCAGCAGACCGCCATCTCACGCTACAGAAAGATAGAGAGATAGAAAGATAAATAAATAGACCAATTGACACTGGACAGTGTCCTTGACCAAATCCTGTCCTATGCAGCCATCTCACAGGGATAGAAATAGGGATAGATATTCTATTATACACTACATTTATACTTAATGCACCTTGTTGATGGCTTTGTCAGCGTTATATGCTCTAAGACACAGGTAGTTATGATGGAGCTATTCTATTTTCTACACTGAATTAATACTTTAATTACCTTGCTAATGACGAGAGTATCGTTGAAGTCGTCCAGAAGCGGCTGGATTATCTCCCTTGCCAGTTTGGACAGCTCCTCCTCACGCTTTGCTCTCCGCTCACGCTCCTGGTCCATCTCCCTGGAGACGAAAAATTGATATCAAGATTTAATTGGCTGGAGACAAAAACGAAATCTGATTGGCTTAAGCGAGAAACTAACATATCTAAATATCACGTCTGTCAGCCGTATCATTTACAATTGTCATTGACCATGTTAAACAGTTGTAATGACCGCCATCTGTCTACAGTATATCCGGTAATTTTCGCGATTATCTAATTTTCGCTTTTTTCGCGATCTCATTTAAATCGCGAATTATTGCATATGCACAAATTATATCCTTTATAATTTTCTATAGGAAACTTTTTAAATCGCAAGAAATGACTGACGTAAATTAAAAATACACATTTCCCTACACATTTCCCCCATTTTGCAAATTTTGTGACGGGCGAAAAAACCCGGATATACGGTATTTTGAAAAGATGTTAACAATTTGTACAAAACCTTTGAAAACATCTTGTGTAATCAAACTATTTCAAGAAAATATAGACAATTTATCTTAATATTTAGCATAGCATTTAACTTAAATTTAAATAAATATGACAAAATAAGATAATCAAACGGTTTCACAGATTTTAACACAACACTAATGATAGAGTGCACCAAACAATAGGATGCAAAACGTTTACTTGTCCACGGCCTTGGTGGTGAGTCTACGCGTGCCCTTCTCCAGATTTCCTGTTGGACCTGAAGTTTCCCAGTGCTTCCCTTGGTAACCGTGAGTTTTATGATCCACGACAGCGTGACAGCAGTCCTTCAGCTGTAAACGTTTACAGATGTGTCAATTGCAGTATATGTAGTGTGTCAATGCTTTGGCTGTAAACGTTTACATGAGTGTCAATAACTGTATTATAGAGTGTCAATCCTTTTGCTGTAAATGTTTACAGGCGTTTTAATACAAAAATATTTTTACATGTTTTAGTGTGTATGCCTGTGATGAAACTACAACTTTTGATTTCAATTTTTAGATTATATCATTGTTGGCGTGTTCGGCAGCATCACATTGTTGCTTTTCGCCGCGTTGTAATACACTGTCTGCATCACTTGTTAAATAGATCTGTGTCGAATGGCAATGTGGCACAGTCAGGGTTGTGTGTTGGTGTAAATAGATTTTATTGTACGTGCAATAATTATAAACAATGCAAATATCATTAATACGGAAACATCTAATCTAATCATTCATAAAGCCCAACTGATAGATTTCATCATCTACCAACCGTAACGATCTCTTCATAAAAGTCAAGAATGATTCTTTATTCATTAACTATAACATGTCGATCCTTAAGCTGTAAACGTTTAAATGCGTGTATGTGATGTAAAATACCGAAATTGGATTCGATTGTTGTTTTTTAGAATACGAGACGTGGTATATTTGAAAAGACAAAGAGCATGCATAAGAGCATTCCTGTAAATCTTTACAGACGTGACAGTATCAAGTGATTTTAAATGTATGTAGACCAAAACTTCTTTATAGATTCTAAACATAGGAGTTTATTCGGAAAGTTAGTGTTCATTTGTATGTATGAGAGAGAGAGAGAGAGAGAGAGAGAGAGAGAGACTGTTCCGGAAACATTTCATGAATTTTAATTAATTTCAACTCACATGGTTTGTGGTGTTTTAAAAATATAGTCATCCCCTTGATGAATGAATCTGTGTTTTAATTGTCATTACATAAATCTCTCAGAAAATCACCGAATGTTTCTCTCATTTATAGTCTACTTCACATATTTTTATGGACGGACAGACAGACGGACGTCAGACAAGCGTTCACCTTAGGTGAGTTAAAAAAGAAACGAAAAAAAAAACACGATTTGATGAGGACTTTTATATATAAGTTGAAAAGCATACATGTTTTAGTGTGAAATAATTAAGAGTAAATTGTTTGTAAAACTAAGTGAAATATTGTGGATCAAAAAATGTGCGCGCGATTATAAAATGTGTTTTAAAAGAAATGCTATGGTGTCCGAATAGGGCCATCTAATGTCCATGGTGAAAGTAATCTCTGCTTCGACAGTTACAGGTCATGTTGAGGCATTGTAAAAAAGACCTCTGGAATGGTCGTGCAGAACAATCTGGTGTTTCGTTTTTATCAATTTGGAGAGAGAGAGAGAGAGAGAGAGAGAGAGAGAGAGAGGATGTGTGCTTTGGGCTGCAAGCTGCAAGCACTGTTATTCTAAAGTTCTCCGCGAATACGTATATGCTGACATCGTGTACGGGCGGCGCTTTTATATCATGCAAAAGGAAATGAATATGTATTAAATAACACTAACCATTGTAAGTGGAGCATAATTTTTAAGAACGAAGAGTATATATATATATCTGTCCTTAGTTTTTATTTCTTTTTGGAGGGGGACGGCCTAACTGTGCATGATACTGTGGGTTGTACTTATTTTTTTTTCGGGGTGATTCACGGATCCGATAGTGCCCATGTTTTAGTTTGTTTATTTGTTCATTGATATGGGGGTGGGGGGTGGGGTGGGGTGTGGGGGTGGGAGTGGGAGTGGTATTGTCTACTGACCTGATAGTACCAAGGGTTAGCTTTGTATTTAATTTGTTTTTTTTTTAATCTCTAGGTAGGAAGGTGGTGGGGAGACTGACCCACTGACCTGATAGTGCCCTGGCTGGGCTTTGATGCCGTGGTGTTGGCGGATGAGTGCTCTCCCCTGAGCCAGGCTGGACTGAAGGTCCTGCTTGAGATATCTCTGGACCACAACCTCCTCCACTGAGTCAGAGTCACTGCTACTGCTTGAGTCAGACATCCTGATATCTGTAAATAGATAATAACACTTGTGATATATCTCAGTACCACAAACATTTCTACACTATCAGAGTCAATGCTACTGCTGCTAGAGTCAGTTAATGACTTATAAGTATACAATAGTGACTGATTAATTTTATTTTTGAAAAAGAAATAATTTAGAAGTAGCTACTGCTAAATTATTTCTGTTTCAAAAATAAAATTAATCAGTCACAATGACATCCTGAGGGAGGAGACAGATAAATGAAGATAACAAATACTAGGAATCTTTAATAGCACGTCTCATTAATTCATATTTTTCATGCTCACTTTTTATAATTAAATTTAATCTTATTGACACAATCGCCACTGCACGGTCTATTTCGCTATTTTGTTTTCAGTAAGGAGGCAAAATGCACGCGTACAATTATTATAAATATACAATTGAAAACGTTAGGAATTCCAAAAGGAATGTTTTATATACATGCATATCATCCATGAACATATCTTATAGGACTGCTTGATTCCGATACCTTGTTTTTGGTTGGATAGAACAAATTTAATAAATGTGTATGAATGGGTTTGGTATTTTTCTGCATTATCAGGCCCCAGAACTATAAACTGACTCTTATTGACACAGTCGCAAAATTATTTTTGATGTTTTCAACTTTATGGTATCCTCCAATTTTTAAACGTTGATTTTTTACGCAAAATAAAAAGTTATTTTTTGTTCGTTTTCACAATATGTTGAAATTTTAAAAAAATATATCTATAATGCTTTCCAGACTACCTATAAATTGTTTAAAAAAATTCTTTTCAACACTGTGAGCGTGTGAAATACTTAGAATATATTAGTTTTAAAGCAAGAAACTGTAAACAAAACTCTGGTACAAGTTCGACTCTAACTTTAAACATAAAATAGAATGGTCATTGCTCTTACCTGAGGCGCTGAACTGGCTTGTGTACGAATTCTCCCGCGAAGCAACGATTGTGACGTCACATGAAACTCTCCAATACTCATGTCCATAGCAACTCAACGCAAACGAATAAATTTAACGTCAGACAATGATTTACACCAATAGTTTTTTAAAAACACGTATATTCAAACTACAAATTCTAATTTATTATTAACTTAGCCTTTTATATTTTCTGATTGAGATTACAAATTGAATGGTCTTTTGAGCGCTTATGATGACGCGTAACATAATAATTATTCAAGCGTCAGTACAACACAGATATCAACATTTTCACCGACAACATGGCACAACAACAGCCCCAGCAAGCACGGCCCTGGAACCCAGACTTCAAACACTCCGACAGAGAGAGGTAAATATATGTAACAGCGGACCACAGGGGGATCTATTCACATCTTCTGTGGTATACTGGTTGGCGGTAATCGATGTTTGATAGGCACTTTTCGATCAGTTACTTGAACAGCTGTTTTAAGAAATTTTTTATAAACTGCGAATTTGTTTGTCAAATGAAAATGTGATTTATTGAAGGTGGTTTTTATTTATCTCTTTGTATTGTCAGTTGTGTTTAAAGTTCTTGTGTCCCCCATTTTGTAACAGTCTCTCAGAAATAAAGAAATTGGCTTACAATAACACATTGTGTGACACAGGGGTTTATGTCTTGTTTACAATATGCACACATAGAACCAAAACAGTTTATGTTAAAAAAAAAACCCTACAATAGCGGACATGTCTTCATTAATTTCTTTTATGATTGAACACATCTTGGATTAAAATCAACACATACATGTGATAAGTTGAAGACCACAAAACTGGACAAAAAACTGGAATTTGGATGAAAAAACTGTACACTGCCAATCAAAAAAAAGGTACAAAATATCACTTCAATTCTGTTGATAAAGCACCCAATTTCTAAATCAACAATTGTATATTGTCGCAAAATCATTATTTAAAATGTTGTAATAAAGTTTTCTATGCTTTAAAATTTCATATTGTGTTTTATAATCACAATTTTTTCACGAATCATATGAATTGAGCAAGTTTAGATGATAGTTTGTTTAACAACTTTATATAGTATAACGTGAGAGTCGATGTCTCCTTGTTCATGAATATATTACTGATACATACACCAGCAATGTAAATAACAGCAGCAAATGCAACCTTACATAAATTTCTCCACATAAAAAATCCTCTATTACAGCGTAAGCATGATAATAAACGCGTTAATTCATCGTATTACATTACGTACGGAGAGCTGGTTCAGATTCATGTATATTTCTAAAGTTAGCTAAAAGTTTTGATCAAGTTACATAATATTTTAAAACATTTATAAATAAATACCCCTTTAAAAACAAAGCTACCTAAAGGGACATTTTGATACGGATGATTATCCCAATTGGCAGTTCACACCTTCACATGCGAATGTTTGTTTACACTACACAAGTATTGGTAGATCACGTGTCAAACACAGGTGATTGTTTTCCAGTGTCTTAGAGCGAGAATGAGAGGAAAATGGCGGCATTTAGAGAGAAATTCAAAATACTGTACAAATTTTCATATTCCATGAATTTTGGTGTCCCGCTGGTACACCGTGAATGGGGTCGAAAAATGATACATTTTGCGTACCGCCGGTACATATCACATGTATGTCAACAGTATTAATATTTAGATTCTCATCCTGATTTGCAAAAAATATGGGGCGGGTGGGCGGATTTTATTTATTATTTTTTATTTTTATAAAAGCACCTTTTTCACTGTTCCTGTTCTATAAATAACAACTGCTCTATTCTTTTAAGTTGTTAAAGAGGTTCGCTCCTTAGGTTTTGGGTAGCCATTTCGGGTCACCTCTAGTCTGAAAATTCTGCATCACATATTAATTCTATAAGTATGTTTATATTTTACAATGCTAAATAAAACTTTATTGAATAAAACTGTTTTTAACAAATTACAATTTTACAGAGTTTAGTTAGGGACTACATTTTTGGGCGGAAGGTTTTCAAGAAGGAAATGAACAATTTTCATAACTCACTAGTTTTAGAGTACTGTTACTTTAGCTTCCTAATTTTTAGCGCAGACCAAACTTCTAGATAGTTTGTGTATTGCGATATATTCATGATGTTCTAAAAAACATATTTAAACGATATTTTGATATTTCTATCGACATATTTTGGCATATTTAGCTTATATTTCAAGGAGGTTAAGAAAAAATTAAGTCCAATTTTGGCCTAAAATTAGCTTATTTCATGCTATATCTCAAATTTTTGAGATGTGACTCCTACTTGTTTTACTTTTAAATGAGACATTAAATGTATGTATATTTGTATGCAAAGTTTTGGAAAGATGACATTACTATAATTTTTTTTATTTGCGTTATAATTTGATTACCCCAAAATTTTGTAACATCTGTTGTTGTGTTCATTATGTACTGGCCTTTGAAGCCACCAGTAAAGCAAGAATTTTTAAACTTTGACTTAGATTTTACTTATATAGTCACTACATGTGTTCAACTTCATACTGTATTAAAATCATAGCTAAATAATAATTCAAACTATAAATATTTGTTTGATTTCTTCAAATTATCAATTTCCATGTCAAATTTTAGCAAAAATTTCGGGAAAATTATCATTTCTGTTTGGGGCCCTATATTTCCAAAACATGGCATGTGACATGGGTCACAAATAAAATAAATGAACATTTTAAGTCCCCATCTTTATATCCAAGTGGTTTTCGGATGATTGACATTACTATTATTTCAGGTGCCAACCTCCTTAATGCTAATATGAGTACACAACCCCAGTTATAATCTTTCAATTCCATTTTATTTCTACTTAACTGTTAATGCATGAAGACATTTGTATCCTTATGATAACAAACATGACTGCAATCCAAACGATAGTCCAGATGTTTAGGCAGCCATTAAAATGTTTTGAATTTTTTGTAAACTGAGCCCGACTTTTTTTTCCGAAATTTTTTTTTCCACACAATTTTTTTTTCAAAACAAAATAAAATGCATTGGGGCGGGCCATTTTCGGAGGGGCGGGCAGGGATGAGAATCTAAAAATTAATTTTATGTGGCCTTATGCAGCCCATTTTTTAAAGTTATTCAATATTCATAAATACCTCAGGGTTCAAATGTTGTTCACTCAATAGTATGAAAAAATCCCAAGATGTCTCTTTTGAAATGCCCCTTCTAGCATTTCAGGTTTCAATACAACAAAAAGTCTATGGGGATTTTGCATTGCAAACGACATGTTTTTTCAAGTACCCCAGATGATAACTTCGAAAAATTCTGCATGTACTGCTGAATGGAGAAAAGATGTAATTTCCCATTTTGAATCTCTGTAAGAAATTTGTGTTCATTCCTGCAAATAATTCTCCAAGTAAAAGCAGATGATGTGTCAATGAAAAAATCTTTAAGTTGGATTCCCCCCCCCCCCCCCTTCATTGATTTTATTGACAGGTAGAAATCGCTAAAAGTGACAGAAATAATACATAAGGAATGACTTTAGTTGAGCATTTACAAGTTTTGTAATAAGAAGATTAAGCATTTATTAACACTAGTGCTGAAACGAATGTTTGAATATTCACGAATAAATAGTACGGTAAACTTCTGATATTCGAATGGATATTTAGTATTTGATTATTCGGTCACATGTTTATCACCCGTATGCAGCGCTGTAAACTACAGTTGAACTTCGATATCTCGAACACTGATATCTCGAATACAATGGAAATGTCAAAGTGAGTTTTAATTCCCAACCACTTATTTTTTTACATGTTTAAGTATTTTACTCTCGATATCTCGAATACTCGGATATCTCGAAGTTTTTAAACAGTCCCATCTAGTTCGAGATAACGAAGTTTGACTGTATATAGGATTGTGTCATTTTGTCACAATTGAAAAGAGAAGCTAGGTTTGGGAACATTTTACTCTAAAGGAAAGTAAAGACAAAAGCACAAGTTTGCAAACTCCGTCCAGATGGTACACGTAACATTACATAGAAAGGCACAACATCTAACCTAAACAATCATCTAAAAGGCCTCATGGTTTGTTATTATCATAAATTCTGTCTGCCATACTTGTTTACATTGAATGTAAAAGCGGGGTTTACATCGTACCCTGACAATTATTCCGGATTTTCGATTCATATATTAGAACAATTTACAATTATAATGAATGTATAATAACAGAAATACTGAAATAATTTGTTAAATATATTTGAGCAAGTGTGAGTTAGGGAGAGAAGGGTACATCGAAAGGTTTTTTAAAGATACTTTGATATAGTTTTCTCAACGTGACATTTCAGGAATCGAGGTGGTTATTGGTTTTATCAAATACTGTAATCAAAACATGGCAGAAATCATTGGAATGATTTACTATTGGTCTCAGGAGTCAGGACTGCAGTATAGTAAAGAAGTAATAAATCATTTGATTTAGTTGATTGGGACGTTATTTTTTGAAATATCGATCATTTGGATAAAAATAAAATGCACACCTTATTCAATGGATACTTATGCGTTAAGTATCAACATCAAACTGGCGTGTGTACATGAAATTACATTGTCATATAAGCTGTCAAACATAAATTAATGATACTACTCTGTAGATGACGTCTATGAATATTCGAATACGAATAGAATAGCAGTCATGAATATTCAAATATTGATTTTTGGTATTCATTTCAGCACTTTTTAACACCACAAAGTAACATGATAATCATGTTAATTTTGCATATGCAATCTGATGATTGTTAACTATGTTTTTGATTTAACCAATATTTTAATTTACATCAAAATAATTACATAAAGGAATTGGACAACCAGCAGTGCATATATTATTCCACTCCTCAAATGTTAATGTTAATATGTTTGATGGTTTGATGCCAATAAACACTGTCTGTAACATGTTAATCACATTAAAAGGACATTGATGGATCAGCCCAAAATCATTTATTATGCTTTTGCTCCCATGCTCAGTCAATTTCTGTCAAATTTTTAAACAACTGAAATAAACTGGAAATAAAGTGAAGTAAATTAAAGGACTAATTGCATACTAAGAAGAAACTATTTTTTATCTTGTAAACAAGTTGAAATACTATGTTTTATTAGACAGGGTTTAGGTGTGAGGTTCAAAATGGACCACCATCTTTAACCACAGTTTTAGATTCATTAGATTCATTAGGTATTGATTGTTTTCTCTAAAAAATTCTTTGTTCTTCCATGTATATGAATGTTTCTATAGGGAAAAAAATCACTCTCACAGGCTTTTAATTTTTGGACTGGGTTGTTTTTACTTATAAGATATGAACAAGTTAAATGCTTAGTCAGTTAGCTAATTACTCAGTAATCAGTACAAAAAATCCCTGGCAGATTTTATTTTTTTAAAGTAAAGTTTGATTTACCCTGTGAATTTTATTTTTGGAAATGTTATCTAGGCCAGGTAAAATAATTTTTACCCTAGATATTTTGATGAGATTTCTTGTATCTAGTTTTACTTAATTTATATATTAATTATTTTAACATGTTTAACATAAAAAAATAATTTATTTACCACCCCTTTTTCCTAGGGGGTTGTCTCGAAAGTTAACAATTTTTACTATGGGATCCTATGGTAATTTGTTGAAAATGCGAAATATTTCTATATTTCCACCATATTTTCTGTGTTTCTCAATTCTGCCCTAGGGATTTCATTTTCTTTCAAATATGAAGCGAGGCAGTATCCAAAATGGCGTCCTCCCTCCTCCAAGGTACCCACTTTTTTAACAATTTTTTTTTCTGCACAAGCCCCTATATGACCTACAGCTGCATGAAAATATAAAGATGCGCAAAGGCTTGGGCACTCAAACTGTACTCGGCCTTGTTAAATAACATTAAACATGAAATAATTCAATCAAATAAGTACCAGTAGTGATGGTGTGGGTGGAGGACGGTTAATTTGTTTATTATAGAGCATTGACCGCCCTCCCCCCAAAAACTAAGACTTATTAATTATGAAATACGTGGAGGGTTTTTTTTGCATCTGAAGCATAAAATTGCACAGATGGATGGTAACATACTGCATTGGGTTGTTTGATTTATAAGTAAAACTATATGTATATAATTGGCCTCAACCTATTATTGCATGGTTTATTAGATTTCCTATATTCTGTAAATTAATGCAAAGGGTCATATACGTACTAAAAGTAAGTGTAAAAGGGAGGAGCATGATCCTGAATAATTATCTTACCTCCTGCAAATGGCTGCAATCCATCTACTGTGGAATCATTAGATTTCCAGGTGGCTCAATTTTCGTGCAGTTCATGGGTACCTCTCATCCACGAATGAACATCCTCCACGAATTAACAAATAAGGGTTATTTAAGGAATAAGGAATCATTCTTTGAGTATTATGAGGCGATTATTTCGGTCGGGGCGTGATCAAATCCAATAAAGCCGGAAGGGCTTTATGATAGATTTGATCATGCCCGGACTGAAATTATCACCTCATCATGTATTCAAAGAATGATTCCTTATTACTTAATATTTTTATATAACTTTCAGCCATTGTACGATTAAATATTTGAATATAAATAAGCAAACCCCGCTGGTGCCCCAATTATATGGCATTTGAAGCTATTGGACTGTGTAGTTCATAAAATAGATATGTAGTGTTATCACAGGGAAAGACACTGAAAAATGTAAATATAAAGTCATGTTTCCTTTTGTAGGTATATATAAGGGAACACGTGAACCTGTAAAACTTAAGCAATCCACAAAAATTTGGTTCCACAATTATTTTAATGATTCCACAAGTCATATGTAGAACATTTTTTTTATAAAAGATGTGATGTGATCTATAACAGTTACCTTTATATTCAACATTTCTTTCACACAGGTGGATATGTATTTACCCAGCATACATCAACAGTAGGAAAACTGTGACAGAAGGACGAAGACTTCCCAAAGACAGGGTAAGCTATTTTATTGTGAAGAGACAGGGTAAGCGATTGTATTGTGGAAAGATGATCTTTATATTTCACAGACAACATAGCACAACCCCAGCCATAGCAAGCTCGGCCCTGGAACCCAGACTTCTTTATCTTTTAAATTGTTTGATATATGATAATTGTTCACAATTTATACTTTGCATAAGTTACTCTAAATATAATTCAACAATTAGTCTCTATGGACTCTTGACTAATCAGACTAATATGGCATTCATGTCTTAACTTCACCAAAATGTTCCAGAGTAGACATGAACCTTATACGTTAATAAACATATTATGTTTTATATGTTTGTTATTTCCCCCTTGTTGAAAGATGTGATCCATGAACTGTATAACGTTATGTAGATGTAATAGTGTACCTAATATAGCCAATAGCAATAGCGTCTTTTATGCAAAACTGAAATGAACAAACTATTTTTCCATTAAAAGGTGTCAATGTTTTTTCAAAACTTTAAGAGTACATTAGAATTGAACTACAGTTGAATAGTCTTTCTTCCATCACTGCCACTGGTAGCTGTTATTTTGTTCAGTATGAATTCTCTGTTCATAGATTAATGTCGACTGGCATTGAGTAATCTTACATACACTGTATGTATTTGTTTGAATGTTTATATTAAAATTTAATGTTTCGGTTACTAATACATGTAATGTCATGGTCTACAGCCACAATAAGAAAGATAACTCTTGTATGTTCAAAATCTATGTCATAGTTTTTGGAAAGGAGTATCTACACAATTATATATGAATGTTATTTAATGCTAAGTCACAACTAAGTTAACAATCATTATTCCACAGTACATTTTTCTTGTACAAAAAAAATAATGTTTAAAACTTATTTTAATTATGCAATCTAATGAGTAATCCTTTTTCAGTGTGTTGAGAATCCCACATACAATGAGATAAAGGACGTGTTACTGGCCTCAGGATTCAGCATCGGGATCGAGGTAAGATTAATAGAACCATTCATTATATTACGAGTGTGGGATAGTGAAATTCCACAGAGAGGACAAGATTCACTGTCTAGGATGAGGCTTGGCTAAAGTGGGTAGTGTATGTTTTCTGCAATGTCGCTACCTTCATATCCCGCATGAATCACCAAAGAAAGCATTTTATTGTTTAAATATCATTTGAAATATATAAACATGTTTTGAATGATTGAATGAATTTGAATTAAATTTTGAATGAACTTTCTCAACTTAAATATTAGTAATAATAAGCAATATTTCAAAGCTCACCAGGATATTATTTTGGTTGGTACATGACCAAAACTTCTAAGCAGCTAGATATATGCTTCCCAGCTTAGATATCACATGTATAATTGATAAATTCATTAGAGATTTGTTTCTATAGAACAAGGTCTATCCCAGAGAACTAGATCACAGAGACCCAAAAGTCCGAGGAAGGATCAGAGTACAACTCCGCGACGAGAACGGTGGCTTCCTCATGCCCGAGTACAAAACTAGTAAGGAGATATATATAGCTATACATAATTATAGATATTTATACACAATTATTAAAGCTGAACATGACTCGTAAATGGCATTATCCGCCATGCTTTTCCCTACAGCGCAATATTTTGTCTCTTGTAATATACCAAAATTTTACCATGTTTCTGACTTTAATGAAGATTTCTAAACACTTAGAACATTTGCTAGACACCCTTAGAAATTGCTGTCCTAAAATTTACCTTAAAGCTGAATACTTCTCGTAAATAGGCACTGTCCACCATATTTCTCTTTCATTATCACTATCCCTACAACCTCTATATATAAGCCATAGACCTCTTAACAGTTAAAAGTATTTTCCTGTCTCACCTGTGTAGACTTACCCCTTACATCACAGTGTTACTCTGTTAAATTTTATGCACTTATTCAAAGCCAGGAGAAATTAACATCTAAAAAAAGTATACAGAACACAATCCAAATCAAAAAGGGAAAATCAAAATTCCTTTTTTTTGACCCTGTTTTTATATCTGCATCCATTTACACCCCTTTTTGCCAAAAATAAGCCTTTACAAGTCAAATTTCATGGAATTTTCCTGAAGCATTGACATTTAAATGCATAAAACAGACATTTAAAAAAGTATACACTCAGATCAATGCATTTATAAATGCAAACACAAAATGCATGTAAGACAAGGAATAAAAGTGCTAAATCTAAGACATTATAAGGAATATTACATGTTGGCCATGAGTTTCAGGTGTGCAAATGGGCGGAAAGAAATTAAGGGTTTTTATACATGTGCCTATGTGCTGGTGCCTATTTATGAATCATGTTTATGTTTAACCTTAAAATTGTTTACATCTTTGTTATTTTCATGATGCAAACCCCACTTGTGACCCAACATTGTACATAATTTGACAATAACGATTTTTCATGTAATGCACACTGTGTTACAAATTGCACAAAGCAAGCATTTGATGCTGTAGACCTTGCCCATATCAGGCAATGTGCCCAAAAAAAAAAATGAAATTGGATTTGTAGTTTTATCACAATGGAACAATTTTTATATCATATCTTTGCTCCTGTTAATTATTAAGAAAATTGTTGGTTAATCCCCTTAAGTATTGTGTTGTCATTCCAATATGGGAATTGCTAATCATGTATAAACCATATATGATCTACAAACTCTGTAACAAACAAAACAAACATTTGATTGCCCCAGCTGTCTATATCCTTAGTTGATCCTTGAAAATACTTTTCATTATATGTTTTGGCCTAGTATTTTCACACAAACAGTGAATGAAACATCACCACACTGTATTATCAAAACTTGCATAGGTTGATGCTTCCCTAATTTGTTTACACAATACAAACTTCCCATGGTAATTCCATTTGTAAAAATTAAGTTAATGCATCCATACAGTTTTATGCATAAAACCAATAACCCATAACCCCCCTTCTCCCCCTCCCTTCACACTCTCTTCATTTAGTTTTAATCCTCCACAACCCCCTGTATTAACTGAAAAAAGGTTATCTAGTAAACCAAAACCTATTCTCTCAATGCCCTAATATAAAAGCTTTGTGTATTTAGTTAAATCAGATCCTGTATTTTACAGTATATCTACTTATCCCTATATGTAAAATTTGACTATGATTTATTTTTTCAGGGAGAGCAGTTTTAGAAGTTTTATGTGACAAAATTCCCAAACTGAAGACAAGGATTCAGGCGGCGTCCTCTCAGCCCGCCCAGACACAGCAACAAACCTTTAGTAAGTCCAAGAAAGGACGCAAGGGGAAGTAACTGGGAAGAAACGGGGAGAGGCTTCATAGGAGTAGTGACTTGTGATGAGCCAAGGACAGTGTGGGAATTTTTGAAATTCCAAATCTAACTGGATAAAGAGTTTTCTTGGAAAAGGAAGGACAGAATTAGTGTGTATTAAAATCAATGAACTAGAGAAAAATGTGATGGAGATCTTCATGGAAATATAGAGATGTGTGACTTTAAATGTGAATCAGTTTGTGTGTATGATGTATGAATGAGTTGTTTGTGAGACCTACACAAAATATTTTATGCAAACTTGGGTTTATGTTGATTATCTTTGTTGCATTATGTAATATATTAGTCAGATATCAAGCTCTAGTTTCACACCAATTACATGTACAAGTTACAAATGCTTGAAATTATTTTTTTTCTTATGCTTGACGTAAGTCTCTGCATATGTTGCAAAATTTACATTGAGTTGAGATACCGGTAACTTTTTTCACTCAAAAAGTGGTAAACTTCTTCCAATTTTGTTGATCAAGAAATGTCACACACAAAATTACACACATTGACAACATAACTTACGATGTTGTATTGATGATAATTCATGTCTAATAATGTTTTTGAGTTAAATTATCTCATCAATTAGAATTAACTTTGTACCCTCGTAATTTATATTGTTGCTGGATTGATCCCTTGATTCTGTGAATAAGTATTTGACAGAGTGAACATTTTGAAGCGCAAATTTAAATAGTTAAATGATTACATTCACAGATATATATGTTGAGTTTGTGACAGTAAAAAAAAGTCACCACATTCTCTCCATATAAACAACCTGGCTATCAATGTCATGCAACATTTTATTCTGTACTTGCATACGATGATTGTTTTGTTCAGATTTTCATGTACATAAAAATAGTATCAGTAACATTTCAAAAGTATCCTTGTTTTAACATTGCATCATGTATTGTGATACCACTGAAAACTAAAAGAAGGTGAAATATCAATGAAAACATCCCCAAATGGTTCAACTAAAAGGTAAAGGTAAGGGTGTGTAGTGTCACATACCACCAGTTGTATTATATATTTTACTTTAAACGCATCCTCGAAGTAATGCCCAAGTGTGTAGTTTGGTTTTTAAATGTACATATTATTTATATGTCAAACTAAGATGGAATAGATATACATGTACATGTAGCAACCTAGATTTAGCCAAATACATGTATATTTACATTTTCCAGTGTATTTGTGATAACACATCGGATCGATTTTGTAACGTATAGATCAATACATTTCACCAATAACTATTCTAATATTTATTCGTACAATTGCTGGAAATTATATAAGTAATAACGAATCATTCTTTGAATATTATGAAGTCCTTCGAACTTAATTGGATTTGATGACTCCTGAACGTATTTGATCACCCCATAATACTAAAAGAATGATTCCTTATTCCATAAATATAACCAGAAAAATTCATAGGTTGCATAATTAAATTTTGGAAAAGTTGTACTAAGAGTTTGAGAGGCAGTCAATTATGTCCGGAATTGTGCACACTAGGCCTATAAACTTCCTGTATCGGGCAACGCACAAGTATAACAGACCAAAAGGAGCTTCATTGTCTTCATACCGTTTACGAGTCTATTACATGTACGAAACTGTGAATCCGTTGTTCATTGTAGACAAAAAGACAAAGGAACAAGGTTGGAGACAGTTTCCGTAATTTAAGTCGACGTGAACGCATTTATTCCTATATATGAAACACAAATGATGGCGACTTCGCAAGCTGAGGCAAGTACATGTACAGTCTATGATGTGACAGTGTGTCCTATTTGCCTTGAAAAGTTTAAAACTCCTAGGTATCTCCCCTGTAAACATTCGTTTTGCCACGATTGTTTACATTCTTACATTGTCAGTCAATGCAAATCTACGGAACCTCGTTTGGGATTCCATTGTCCAATTTGTCGTGTGTATATCCCAAGTCTTGGGGATTCTGGAAAATCAGAAGAATGGGCGGGACGTTTCCCGATGAATGTCATTTTACAGAAAATGGTTGATCAACCAAATGAAAAACATTGTGAAGCTTGTTTGAGAGACGGCGATGAAGAAGAGGCTTCAGAATTCTGTGTATCATGTCACGAATACCTGTGTAAGTTATGCACAAAGTGTCATACGAAAAATTTGGCAACTCGAGACCACGGCGTATTTACAATTGACGAAATAAAATCAATGCAAGTAGTTCCCGAAGCAAACATACAAAATTGTTGCTTTAAACATCGACATGAAAAAGTGCAGTTGTACTGTCATGACCACGAGCAGCCATGCTGTGCACTGTGTGCGGGCACAGAGCATAGGAAATGTGATAGTGTCGACACTATAGAGGATGCTGTAAAGTTCTTAAGAGAGAATGGACAGATGGACTCATTGCTTAATGAGCTGAATGCATTTCAAATGAAATATTTGAAGGCCAAAACCGAAGAAGAGAAACATTTGTCTGAGATTGAAAATACAGTAGAAGAAAATGTTGCTAATTCAGAAAGAGAGTACTTAGATTTGGTACAACACTTAGAAAAATTGAAAAGCAAGCATATCGACGAACTGTTCATTTCATTAAAAGAAGGCAGAGAGAAACTGCAAAGAAAAATAGAAATATTGGATGACGGAATTCTCTGTTTAAATCACAATAAGACAGAAATGGAAGATGCCCAGAAAAAAACAGAGAATAACACAAAAGTAATAGCAAAGTTTGTTTCAGCGAAAAGGAAATTACTTGAGTTGAAGAGTCTTAATTTCTCACAAATACATGTAACAATTTCTGCTATTAAAACACCTAAATGGATAGAATTCACAGAGTTGACAACAATTGCAGACGTAAAACTTTCCGAATCCTGTAGTTTCTTAAATTTTGACATTAGAACTGTTGAACTGAAAAAGTTAAAAGAGTTTTCCATCGAAGCTGGTAATGTTTTTTGCGGTTTATTCTTATCTGAAGGGAGATTTTTGATCCCAAACCACAGCGCGATTAGTGCATTTATGGTGTATGATAAGAATTGGAAATGTATTGAAATAATTGGTGGTCTGCATTTCGCATGCAGCGCCTATGAAGTTGAGAATGAAATATTTTTAACAAAGTCTGAATCAAAGATTATAGACGTGTTTTCATCGACTGATTTCCATAAACTTAGAAGCATTACTCTGAGAGACAATGTTTATGTACTAACAGGCTTGAACGGGTACTTATATGTTGCATGTAGAACACACATCTTAAAACTCGACACAAATGGACAAATATTAAAAAAATATGACGTAGATGGATCCAAAAATGTACATGTAACCTCAACACGAAGCGGACTGATTGTGTATGGAGATTATGTGTCTGAAATAATCACATCAATGACCGAAGATGGACACGTTGTTTGGAAATACCAAAGTCCCAATTTGAAACAACCTCGCGACCTGGATACTGATTCCTGTGGAAATGTCTATGTTGCTGGCAGTAAGAGCAACAATGTTCACGTTTTGTCAAACACTGGAGAGCTAGTCAGAGTTATAGAGGATATTCCGAGTCCTTACTTTTTCAAGATCAACGAAGAGGAGAGAGTTGCATGTGTGTGCAGTAACAAAAATACAATATATGTATATCATTTTTAACAAACTCTGACAAATATGTCACGATAAGAAAGAACCAAATTGTTTTCATGCAACAATAAGACTAATTTCAATCTGTATCATCTAAGGAATATTTCAATTGTACGCATATTCTTTTGGGACTAAAATTTGGTACTAAAATTAAAAATTAGAGATCGACCTGAAAAAAAAATATATTTTTGTTTCAGCAATAACCAGTATACTAGACAAAAAATAAATACGGATTATCTAAAAACAATTCATAAGTATTTTTTAACCCGTTTTTAAAATCAGATTAGATCATTTTAGATATTACAGTCAATATCGTGGATAATGCAAGTTGTAGAGGTTTGCACTGCGCATTGAGTAATAAAAATATCTTTACCATGTATTTGAATATGTATCCTTATGTTCTCAGTAGTTTATTCTCTATTGCGTACCCTGTCAGCTCTTTAATAGTCGTAGCTAAAAAAAAATCTTGCGCAAAAGCTTTTCTGATCATCTGTATTTTATCGTCCGTCCGTCCGTCCGTCCGTTAGTCTGGTTGTATGTAAACTTTTAATATTTTTTACTTTTCCCCTAAGACATCTGGCCAGATTTAACCAAATTTGATACACAACATCACTACGGAAAATGAATTGTTAAAATAAGAACACGAAACCTTTTTCAGATGGAGATATCAAAGAAACGGCAGGTAATTACATAACAATGGAAAAAGAATGTGTCTCTAAAACAAATCGCCTTAAGAAACACTGCACCAGAAATTCCAATATTTTTACCAAGGCTTGTATTTGTAGTGAATATTTTGAATATCTAAAAACCGTGCCCCACCCCGGGCGAATATTGAGGCCCAAAAAGGGGTTCAAAGTTCAACATAGACATATATGTAGGGGAAATATTAAAAAATCTTAAGAACTACAATGCTATGTGTGAGACTACTTTGCAAGCATCCTCAGATAGTGTATATTCTACATTGTTTTAACTGTGACTCCCAGGCCAATTAAGGGGCCACAAGAGGCTTTAAAGTTAAACCTAGATACAGATAGGGAAATTGTTTGAAGCTCTATATGCCGTTTTTAAGGCGTTTTGGCTATGATGAACACCAGACACAAAAATTGTCAGTATGAAAAGCTAAATGAAAAAAACCCATTGTGACGAATGCGACAGATTACTAGTAATAATTTGTATTCATTGAGTACTAAGTTAATTTAATGTAAGGAGAAATGGATATCAATAAACATATAGAACACCATTCTCACACCATATAATAAATAAAAAGAACTTCAAAGATACCCCCTTCTCGGGCTTCTCGACTATAAAGTCTGTCTTTTTTCATTCGTTTTCAAATACTTCAGCCCAATACCAACATGGCCATCACACTATCGCATCGATTTTTTGTTTACACAGTTATTCAAATCGTAACCCCCGGACCAATACAGGGACCCTAAGAGGGATTCAAAGTTTAACATGAAAAAAAAAATGACAATAACAACCCGTCAACCATCTCAAAAATCCAGAAAACGAAATACAAATTCAAAGCAGAGCAACACGGACCTCCAAGATAGAGGTAAGATCAGGTGCCATGGAGGAGTGAGCATCCTCTGCTGACCGGTCACACCCGCCGTGTGCTCTTAGTCGTAATCGGGAAAATAAAAACCGCAAAAGTGCGTAGACAATTAGGTAATTAATTATGGTCCAACAATTAGTATGAAAAACGTCAGTCAGCATGCGACTCAGTGGAAGATTGTATTTGCTGACAAGGTCGTCGTATCGACCATAGAACTTACGAAAAGATGACTTTAAACGAGACCTTTGATAGTCCTGTTTCATCAACTTGTTTGTCAGTAGCTTGCCTCGTCTTAGAAACTGTTCATACGAAGAGCATGCCCTTGCGTATCGAATTTACTGAGAGACAAAAACACCATATGCAGGTGATGAAGGTATATTGCTACATTAGTAAGGACAGTTGACTATAGAAAAATTGAAGTCATCGCGTTTATCATAAAGTTTTGTTGTTAGGTTACCATCAATGTCCATTTCCAGTAAAATATCCAAATATGAAACAGATGACGCTGACTCTGTGGTATAGTTCACTCGGATATATCGAATCGACGTAAGTATGGAAATAACAATTGATAATTGATAATACTTCGTCGATATACCTGAATGTCGAGTTAAAGGCCACAGCGATTTTATTTTTTTTTTCACGTACAAGTTTTTGAAAAATTCTGCTTCATAAGAATACAAAAATAGGTATGCTAACAATGGGGCACAACTGGTACCCATTGGAATTCCAACAGATTGTTGGAAGACTTGATTTCCAAAAACTACATAGATGTTGTCTATCAGAAACTCAAGCATCTTTTTAATGTCAACTTCAGAGTACTTGTGTGTGCAATCAGAATTGTTTTTAACAAATTTTATTTTAGATTTCCAATGACAAGGTGAAAATTTTTACGACTTCCAATTTTATTGAAGAAACAACTGTCGATGATATCAAAAAGCCTAGATTTTAATTTGTCGTGGGGAATGGTTGTATAAAGCGTCGAAAAATCGTACGTGTTGATGCTATTGATTTTGGTAAGATTTTGTGACCACAAAATTTTAATAATTCTTTAATAATTCCTTAGAGTTTTTTAGTATCCACATCTGATTCACACCACTTCTATATTGTTGTACAGTACTCTTAAAGTTTCTCCTACTGTAAGAATTTTAGTAAGGAGTAAAGAGAGAGGTTTGGTAGAACATTTACTGGAACCTGCTATATATCTATCTTTGTAAGGACTTTTGTGAAGCTTTGGAATCCAGTACAAATAAGGTAAATCAAATTCATTTTGTTTTTTTGGGGATATTAAAGATATCCAAAACCGATTTATTATTTTGAAGTATGTCCTGCTTGGAAAGGCTGCTATGGGTGTAAGTAGGATTACCATGTGTATAATCGAGCCTAGTTCTTGAAAATGAAATTAATATAATGTGCCTTACAAACAAAGACAATGTTGTTACTTGCCTTATCAGCAGGGACCAGAACATACTGATCATGTAATCTATCTAGTTCTTTTCTCACTTCTGCTTTATTGAAAACAGAAGGATAGATGGTTTTCATTTGACCTCTCAGTCTTTTAATACGAGATTTCAATATACATATGATGCTTTTAACTCTGACAAGGTGTCAAGGTCTTTTTTTTCAGATTTTGCCCATCGCTTGTCGTAATCTTCAACAGAATTCATGATATGTATAAAATTACGACGCCATCTGAAGGATCTAGGCTCCCTAAATTTTGGTCCTTTCATAATAAGTGATTTTAGGTCTTCGTAAATTAACATCACCAGTAATGACGTGTCCAGCAGGACTATAGTTGTAGGGTGAAGAAGAACATGAACACGTTGGAGGGTTATCTTTCAGATGTTCGATATTAAGGTCTTGTAGAGTTTGTTTGTAATTGAAGAGTTTGGAAGCAATGGTTGAAGTATAATTATAGAAAATACAAGGGGTTGATTTTATCTTAAAATATGGCGGAATACAGGACTGAACATTTTTGTGATTAAGAATATTGCTTATATTAACGGCATCGATTCCCTTGTTGGCATACTGCAGTTTGAAAAAATAAAATATACATTGAAGGGGCTTTTGTTTTTGTACCAAAACTGGAAAACTTTACACATTAGATACACCATCCTTATAAAGGTCCTATAATTCGCACCCTGTATGTATCGGTTTATAAACTGCATTAAAAATAAAATGTCTTATAATCGTTTTTAAATGCGACAGTTTCTTTCCAAAATCACAAATAAACCAAAAACTATTTGAAGAATGTCGACTTAAAGGGGCATGGTTACGGTTTTGGTCAAATTCTTTTTTCCGTTATTATTATTTACAGTGTTTTAAGAATGCATTTCTAATAATCAAATGAAATTTGAGAGTCAGTCGTAGAGTTATAAGCAAGATACAGGACTCACAAATCTTTATGTAAACAAGGCTCCTGCCTTGATTTTGTTTACATAGGTGCAATATACCAGTAAAATCTTTTTCAAGCTGATTTGTCTATCCTCTTATTCATTTTTAGCATAAATAAACAGTTCCTAACGCTTAACACATTCATTTTAGGTCTAAAACTGGAATTTTTACTTTAAAATTCAGAATGAAAACAAAAGCTTTGTTTACATAGCAAAAAATTGTACAATCTGTAACTCGCCTATAACCCAACGAATGACATTCAAATTTTGATTGCTTATTAAAAATGCCTTACTGAAGCATTGCAAATATTAAAATCGGAAAATAATTTTTGACTAAAATCGTGACCATGCCCCTTTAAAAGAAAAATTGGATTAATCATAATCGTAGTTGTAAAATCCAAGCTGTTTGCATTATCTAACATTGCTTGGAATGAGGAAAAAAAATAGGCATTTTTTTATAGTTTCATCAACAATTGACAGTTGTTAAATACAACAAATTTAGATTGCATAAAGAAGTTAGAGTCGTTAGACTGGATTTCGGAGTCGTGGGACTTAAAGTGGTTTAAAAAACAACGATCGTTGACACTCACGCATGTACTTTTGAACAACAAAATAACACGAAGTAAAACAGATAGAATATCTCAGTGCGAGCAAAGAGTGGGTATTTTGTTTGATTTTTGTGATTAAGATTTATTTCAAGTTTTTGAAGAAAAAAAACCCAAAGTTTGTCCGATCATCATAACATGATGGGGTCGGACAACAAACTTCATGATCTATCTAAATAATGTTTGAAATCAATTTAAAGTCAGTTTAATAAAAAAGTAATTTATTTCAACCAGATAACTTGATTTTTATATCATCTGAGGCATAATTGCAAAAGTAGATTAAATATAATTTGTTCAAATAACTTTTAAGTCATATCATTACACGAATAATTGCAACAAAATTTAAAATATGATGTTTTAAAATTGAATTGTCATAATTCCTCAATTTGATTGAACTGATTTTTTTTTAAATCGTTATTTATCCATAAACAGAATATGCAACTAAAACAAGGAATAAAATGCAAAATTCCCAAAGACTACGAAAGGAATACTAAACCTGGGCCGTGTGCAATCGGGTTTAGCGAAATCGAATGTTTTACATACGTGTGTGGCGGTGCCTATTTACGAGCGGTGTTCTCATTTAAATAAATGCTATTACTGTGTCATCATGTATTTTGCTATGGCTTACATTGATACATGAGTAGGACTCAACTGTCGCTTGGTTTGATGTAACTTACCACGAATCAGTTATTACTGAGTGTCCACAAAAATGACCATTTATATTTTGTTTTTGTTTAAGTTTAAATCAATAACAATGTCAAGCATCATAAAATAACACAAAGGTATTGATCTGGTATTGCTGGTATTCCGCACAATGTTACAAACGCAATAGTTCATTTATATAAAATACGATAATTTGATAAACGACATCGATATCTTAAACTTAGTGCGTATAACTAGTTTAGGTAATTGTTTCATATTAAAACCATCTCTTTCTTCCATATTAACTCCTTGTCCTGTCTCTAAAACATAATTTATCACACTTTCGCTTTATCAACTATAACGTGTACATGTCAATAATGCTAATATTGAAATTCAAAAGTGTTAGCGTTTACAACATTACTTTTCGCTTTCTGACAAATCCAATTTAACTGTTTATTTCATCATATGACTATTATACGAAAACGTTATGTAGCATTGGTAGTTTTCTAATTTCTGTAGCTTATCAGAAAACTCTCATCACTTTAAAACTACAACATTTCATACACCCTGACATACTTCCTCATGCTGCAGACAAAACACAGTTTCCTCTCCTTGTCCACTTTCATGAAGTCTCGTCTGGTGATGGCCTCAAACACACGGACAAACTGTCTGTCCTTGGTCAACACGTGGATGTTGTCGCTCTCTTTTCCCGCCACATAGATGTTGTCTTCTCCGTCCACACTCAATCCAAAGGGAGACAGATGACCGGGACTGATGTATCTCCACACGGTATTACAGTCCATGTCCATGGCTACCACTTCGTTGGTTCTCCTGTTGCTGTAAATTATGTGATATGATGTGCTGGTGATGTACTTTACTGAAGGCCCCTTGTTAAATGTCGAAAACAGATATCCATAGTTGCTTATCTTAACTTTTTTGTCACCACAAGCAACATAGAAATAATCAAATAATAATGTAAAACTATAGAGTTCACTCTGGAGTTTGATAAGCCTTGACCAAATTGATGGATTTTTTTTAAAAACTTGTATAGTTGTCTGGGCTGGAAATGTTATTTTTACATCACACAAATCTCTATAAATTCAAAATGGTTGTGAAGTTGTACAACTGGTTCTTAAATATTTTCCCCGTTTATTAGATATAAAACATTCTCCGAGATTACTCGTTTTGCCATCACATTTTCTGGTCGACAAAATAAACTCCGACGAAACTAAAAATGACCCATCCTGAACAAGTTTCCCATCAAGTGCAGTTTCATTGATCAAACGCAGTATAGTTTATTGAGATCAGTCTTAACACAATTTTTCCTTTCAACGAAACGTACATCAGAAACGCTGGTCAAGCTCAGTATTTTCTCTAAAATGTCTGGTTTTCTCTCTTTCAATGTATAATCTATCTAAAAGAAATCAGACTTTTTCAATCTGTCGAAGCAATTGTTACCTCCGTAAAAATCCCGACTATCAATGCCGCATTTTCCTCTTCTGTTGAGTTTCTGATACTTTTCGCACAATGTCGAGTGCAACTGATACCATCATTCAATATGTTGATACGTTTTAAAAAATTGTCTTTGCTCTTCTTTAGCTCAATATTCATGTTTGTCAAGTATTTAAGAAATTGAAAATGATTAACTCCTTCATTATATATTTTTTCAGTTTCTTCTGAAATTTGGTCTGTTCTGATTTCTATTTGTGCAGGAAGGTTTTCTTCGATATATCTTGCATCTGAGAGTTTTTGTTTCAGAACCTCAAAATCTTCTAAAACCAGCTCAAAATCGTGATGTTGAAAGTATGATATGAGGGTTTTGGCTGTTTCTTCTACTGTTTCCATATATTTACATTTTTGTGTTTAATACCCGCACATATAGAACAACAAGATTGTTTGTGAACTTTGCAGAATAACTCAATTAGTCTTTCTTGATGCTGATGACAAACGTCCTCTTTATTTTTGTTAGGGATAAAATTTAAACTCGTTGTCTCACTTAGTGATATTAATTAATGGTTACGCGTTAGTTGTCCTCTTTTGTGATATTTAACACAATTTTTATACATTTTCTCTTGGCAATTCAAACAGAAATGTGCGGCATATTCTTTACTTTCACGTAGACACCCTTCACAAAACACTTCAAAGAACTTTGTACCCATTTTTTAAGAATAAAATTCTCAGGAAAACACTTGGCCCATTCTTCTGGATTGGTTTGCATTAGTATATAAAATGTATTCAGAGCAAATTGGACAATGGAAGCCCAAACGAGATTCTGTAGAATTGCAGTGACTTGCAATATAAGAATATAAACAGCCGTGACAGAATGAATGCTTACATGGACGATACATCGGTATTTTGTAATTTTCGCAACATATTGAACACGTTTCACCATCAGTTATCCCACAAGTGTTATCCATTTATTTTGCAATTATTTTCTCCAAATAAGCAAACTAAAAGTAACAACAAAATAATCAATGCATAAAATCACAGTATTCCATGATGAAAACACACAAACAGTTTATCAAGAATGAAAGTCAATCATTAAATCAGCAATAAAACAAACCGAGATGAGCTTCTGTTCAGTTTGAATACATACAAGTATTTATATACATATTTTGCATGTTGCAATCAACACACTGTGTTTATATTATGGAAAGCCATCACTGTCTAAACTCATTCAAATGTATGTGTAAAGAGAATTCCTTTATATAACTAACTGTATTCTCCAATTGAACAAGGATACATATGAAGATTTCATATTGAATATCTATATAAAAAGAGAATGATGCTTCCCTTTGAGACATTTGTTTTATCGTTTAAAAACCATTATGCTCAATCATTGCTTCTCGTCATAAATATTGACTCTCCGTCCTTTGAACGATAACGTTTTACTTAATGTCTTACTACAGGTGCATTTTACTAAGTCAAACACTTCAAGATCAATCTATTTTGAAGTGTAATAACTGCATTTAAACAAAATAAACAGTCACTGTTACAAGTTTAATAAGTTCATGTTTGATTATTTTTGGTTGATGGTTTTTATAAATATTCGTTAGAGATTAAATAAGAAATTAATTTAAAAGAAAATTCCACAATTTTTCACTAAAAAACCTCACAATTAAACATTTTATAGCAAATTTGACACATTTTTGCCAGCGTCTTATACATTGATGTTGCATGACGGTGTACTAATACCAGGCGCAAACATAGATGTCTTTTAGAACCCCCCCCCCCCCCCCAAAAAAAAAAATAAATCTGGAGTCATGCATGTGCATTTATAAGCACCAATTATGTACGTCCACGTAAATTTGATTAAACTTATTAGTCTCTTTTGCACTTTAAAGACATTCAAAAATCCATAAATGGATTTCCTTGAATCGTGTGCTATCATTTTATATGAATTTTGAACTGTTTCTAACTTGTAATTGAACATCAAAGCTGAAGAACGGTATTTCTATAATGTCAAACCTATCTAATTAATGCACTGTTGATTGACAAAACACGCCAAAAAACATGTATATAAAGACCCTCAAACGTACTACTACACCAAAAAAGCGTGCGAGATTCGTGCGAAAATCGTTTACTGTATACCGTTAGGCGTTTCGTGTAAATCGTTTAGCGTTTCGTGTGAACAGTGAAGCGTTTCGGGTAAATCGTTTAATGTTTCGGGCAAAGCGTGCAGCGTTTCGGGCAAAGTGTGTAAAGCGTTTCGAGCAAAGCGTGCCAGAATCGTGAGAAGCGTTTCATCAGATTTTATTCGGAACTTTTCTTATTCATTAATTCTTTCAAAATGGCGCTCGAGTTTAAGACTTCCCGGAATGTTCTGTGATTAACAAAACACTTCTGTATGTATTAATGACTTTTTTTTTTTTTACAAAATTAAATCAACTGATTGTGATACTGTCAAGTCGTAATAAACATGTAGTATTTGGGGTTGGTTTTCTTCATGGATAACTGTAGCTTTTCGACAGTGAAAATTAGCACTCGGACATAGGGTAACACGTACCTGCAGCTGACTGACCTGTCAATGAAACTGTATTTTTTTTTTCATTGGATGGTCACGCGTCTCTTTTTATTTTGTCAACAGCCAATTAAAAAATGACTTAAAAGCAGTCGGACTGAGTATTTAATAAAGGATATCGTTTTAATTATCTAATGTTCATCATCGCAATGAAAAAAAATGAAGAAGAAAAGAGGGTAAAATATACCGTTCACGTTATATATATATGTATGGTACTAATTTTATTTGTGGTAAAAGCAACGTTATGCGGACATTTATATTGAGTCTGAAATTTAATTCATTGATTTTGTTCCTTCCGATATAATCTATTGAATTTTTTTTACAAAATAGAAATCCTGAGTAGTGATACAAACTATATTTTTGTTTATAACAATCGTCTTATTTTCTCTTTGGTTTTATGTGCGGAACATATTTTAATATGCGGTTGAAACGATATAAGAAAAACATCATTTGATTGCATAGCCGATTTTTTAAACTCGGTTTCTAATTTACTACTAAATAATTGTAAATTATCTATGTAATTGTATAAATATTTTTTAAATATGTCGTTTTTATTCTCTCAAACCATTTAAAAACAATTCCTAATGTTGAAATAGAAAACTGCCGAATATTGCAAAATCGATTTACGTTTGTAATGATACGGATTTCAATTTCAATGTTTTAAAATTGATAAACCAATTACATTTTCTGTAATTTTTATTTTTACGGAGCAATTTCATTTTTCCTACCTCATTAAAACGAGTGATTAATATTTCTTTAGAGTGATGCATACATGTAAGTGCATGTTCTGTAGCATTTTTTAAATTTCTCTGATTCAATTTGTTTTCATTAAATGTCAATATTGTTGATTTAAAACAAAATTTACTCCTCAAATATCAGTATTTGTATTATATCGTGCCATTTTAAAACAACTCTTACCATCAGAGGAAAAATCCGAGAGGACCCGATTGAAACGAAAATCGAAGCGTGTCAAAAGCGTGTGAAAATCGAGCAAACCGTTTCGTGTGAGAAACGTTTCGTGTAAACCGTTCAGCGTTCCGTGCAAACCGTTTAGCGTTTCGGGAAAAGCGTGTAGCGTTTCGTGTAAACTGTTCAGCGAGCTTGTAGCGAGCGTCCAGCGAGCGTGTGGTGTATTAGTACATTTCAGGGTGTGTATATACCCCAGTTTTGACTGTGTAAACAATGAAGTTTACGCTTCGCCGCTCCATCAAACATGCATTGCCGTTATCATCGCCGCTCCAATATGAATTTAGATCGCCGTTATTAACTTTCAATTCAGTCTTAATTTTTTAAAGCCATTTATTGACAAAACTATTAGGGCGGCGACCGCCTCTGCCGCCCCTGTTCTAACACCCTTGAGATACCAGTGGCTAGTACATGTATAACATTTAGGTGTTATCATTTGAAGAAAAACGACATTCCAGGAAAGGGGTGGCTTGATCACAGACCCTCTCCCCTTTTATCATCTACATCAGTGCCAGATAAGATAATCTCATAAATAACTCATCGATAATGCTGTTTTTTTATACAAATATAACTTATTCGTCCGAACAAAAAGCTAATTCGTCCAAACAAATCTTAATTCGTCCGAACAAATCGTAATTTGTCCGAACAAATCGTAATTTGTCCGAACAAATAACTTATTCGTCCGAACAAATAGCTAATTTGTCCAATCGAATAACTTATTCCTCCGAACAAATAACTTATTCATCCGAAAAAATCCTAATTCGTCCGAACAAGTAACTTATTCATCCGGAGAAACCTAGCTACATACGAACAAATAACTTATTCATTTAAACAGACAATAGTTCGTCCGAACAAATAAGATTTATTTATTTTTTCATCTAGCCCTTCCATGCCGCCGTACTTAACAGATCGTTTGTGTGGATTTACAAATATTACGTTTTAATAATTTGAAAATATTGAAAATAAAACATTTGAAACAATAATGAAGACATCACATGTGATTTATCTATGACATGAGGAAC
>WFKH01011926.1:85013327-85035053 GCA_016163765.1 Magallana hongkongensis | reverse complement strand
AATGAACCAATAATGCATGATTTAATTTAATCGGTTTAAGATATGTATTTTTTTTCAATTTTAATTATTTCTAGGTCTAATTCTAGATATGCTAGATACATGTTAAAGATGAAAAGCCTCTCAACTGCCTTGGTTATACCGGGCGGGATATTACCGCTTTGTTTGTCTAGACATAGTTTTGTTCCCTTGTGTATATCTAATTAGAGTCTATTGTTTGTCCATGTTAAGAAAACCCCTGGAACTAACACAGAATATACAAGATATACACAACAGGTGTGTCGTGTGCCCAGGTGCACGTCAGGGTTTCTTAAGGGGTTGAAATACTAGTATGTACGTGTATACGATAAGTCTAGTGAATGAAAGTTTATTAACATTTGTAATTCATTTTCAAAGTATTATTTCCTAGCTGTAGGTTTTAAAAATGTTACGTTTACAAATTAAAGATACGTGTATGTAAGAGTAAAATCAAGAGGCTAATTAATTACTGTACCGGTGATCATAAATGGGGGTTAATTATTTGAATATATGTATAAGGGTAAATATGTCACATACCCGGCCTGGTACATCATACAATTGTATGTACAAGTATATGCATACATCATTTGCAATTGCCACATGCTGTAAATACGTCACCGGTAATTGGTAATATTGTTTGTTATAGAATTGATAGTTTAAAAATCATGTATACAATTAAACATTTAAACATATATCATTTCATTTGTTATTCTAGATCTGTTGTAAATGTATAATACATTGTAATCAATTTTATTAAAATTATACATACTGGAACGGCGCCGTGATCATGAAAACCGGGAAATTGCGTAAAACTAATACCCTAGCTAATAGTTTCAATGCATTTACTAAAAGAAATAGTTTCATCTTCTTCCTTGCATTTAACTTCATTTAGCTATGAATTAGATGAACATAGCCTATATCTACTTGGTTTAAATTTATTAACTAAGTACTAGTAAGCCTAACGGTTTCCATTTAGGTATAATATATTTTTTTCACTGAAGACCAAGTTTCGTATTTCATTCTAAATACATGCATGCATTTAATTTATAAATTAGATATAATTGATTGTTACAAACTGAATGGAAGTCAAAATCTTTTCAAGTAAAAAATACACATTGATTCAATAGCCACTAATTTATAGGATATAAAAACCTCCTAAAATATATAAGTTGCCGTGGCGCAGAGGGAGCGAGGTGATGCTGGTAAACGAAGGGTCCCGGGTTCAATCCTCGTCTTGGGCGTTTTGAATTTTTTTTTTCATTTTATTTTCTAGAACAAATACCGTTTTTAATACCTTTTCTATCATAAAGTTAATACATTTTGTTGGTAAATTAAGCACAATATTGAATTAAAAGATTTTTAATGGCTTAAAGGTGGCTTAAAGGTGGCTTAAAGGTAGCTTAAAGATGGCTTAAAGAAGTTTGGACATTAAGGACCTATAAGTTGTCCTTAAAGGTAGCTTAAAGGTGGCTTAAAGATAGTCTTTAAGCTGCCTTTAAGCCATCTTTACGCTTTCTTTAAGCCACCTTTAAGCAACTCATATAGCTTAAAGGTGGCTTAAAGATCGTCTTTAAGCTACCTTTAAGTACCTTTAAGTTATTTTTAAGGAGAACTTAAAGATGGTCATTCATCTTGTGAAATATATTGCAGAAGTCAAATGATGATTTATATGCTTTTACATTGTCGTAAATAATTCGCCTTAGATTTTTGATAACAAATATTATTTATCTGCGTTTTTGATACCAAATTGATAATGGAAAACAATTCATTTACAATCATATCATTATTTACTGTAACAATATATAGGGAATAAATATATAAGAAATAAACAACGTTATTTAGTGAACATGGCGTTATGAATAGCAATTGCTCTGCTGGCATATTACGTAATGCGCTCTAGCGAAAAATGTTAAAGCAGAGGATTTTTTTATTACCTTAATGATCAGGCTTACAAAGAAACATATGGATTGCAGATCCTTTATGATTATCTGTCATTAAAGTAAGTCAGTTTTGCTATAATTATAAAAACAATCAGGTTTAATCAAGTTTATATATGAATACTGCTCTTTTAGTTACAATTCTGTAAAGCAAGTCTACATGAAAAGATGACTGTAAAATAACGTTATTGTTCCATAAAGTAGCAAAATTTTAAGTTTTACTACAATAGCCAACAAAAATCAACAACTTGCTCTAAATTTTAAGATGCCAGATTATTTAGAAATAATTGATGGGAAAGTTATAGAAAAATAGGACCATTCCTTATATTTATTTGGCACAAATTTATTCCGTACAACAAGAACACACCTAAAGCTTGAAGGTGGAGCATTTGGCCCTCTAAAATACGAAAATCAAAAGGCATATCAAGAAAAGGGCTTACATAGTTGCTATAAATAGTTGTTTCTATCTCATTAGAAAATAGTACAATACGTCATCTTTGTATTTTGAATGTTAATGTCAAATTTTCATCTCTCTGATATTCGCTTGCTTTAAAACCGCTAACTAACGTTTGAACATTTAATATTTAAATTATCATTGCCATATGATTGCAATGAGATTTTAATGTTAGAGTATGGGTCTTTTCAAATTTTGTATTCGTTTTTCGTAACTCAATGCAACATCGCAATCTAGAAGCTTTACGGACTAAACCAATTACATTGTTGCATGGGCGAAAAAGCACCTAGAATATATTTTCTGAGCACAGTGGAATGTACAGTGATTTGAAACCAAAGAAAATGGTATTAATATAACAAGTTATGAACATTTTTACAAAACAGGAAATCTTTGAAAGAGTCTTTTATTAGATTAAATGCAGATTTGAAAATTAATATAAACGAAGAGGCTATTTCATAAAACTTACAAAAACGTACACATTATAATAAGAACCTGATGTCATTATTGTGACACTACAAAATACGTATGTATCCCATAATCTGAAAATAATATTATTAATATAAACTATCTAAGTCCGAAACACAATAACACATTAGCATTCAATCAGAAAAAGGATTAGGGCTCTATTGTAGAGATTATACAGTACTATATTTTGTTAAATTGATGAACGAAAATTTGAAAACTGAAAGACAATAATGAAATAATACTATTTGAGACAATATACATAAAGCAATGTTTAAGTAATTGTCGCAAAAAGCATCAAAAACAACTTTAATGAGGTAAAACTCAATAGTGTATTGTGGAAAACAAACTTTCAGATACTCAGCTATGTTAAGGAAGGTATCAGAATTCTAGCACGTGTTATTTAGGAAAATTTGCATATGCCCCGCCCCTTATTCATGAGATTTTACGAGGTATTGTATTTCGGTTATTAACAAACATTTACCAAAATGAATATGATTAATTATTGGGTTTGATTGTATCAAGAAAGGTGTACTGAAATTAAAACTTCTACTATTCTTTATATCTTGCGAAATTATGAAATTCCTAAGTCGTCTGATGACGTGTCGAGGTTGACTACGTCACATCGGCGCTTGCAGCTGTGATCAGAATAAACGTGGACTTCAGTGATATATCTGGGAATTTAACTCATTTACAACCAGCCTAGACGGAAATCGGTAGAGAATTCAACTGAACAAGGTAGGATTTATCTGTACTTTCCCTATATATTGTTTTATATTGTCTAATACTGTAGGATGAAACAGAAACGAAGGGAAATTTCTTGGCTTCTATTTTATTTAGGGTTGTTTACATTTGTTTTTCATTTAATATTGTGTTTAAACATCAGTTTGGTGACTCGATCAAGCAAAGCAAATGTTCTGCGATTCGGTAATTTTGATCATAAAGAGTATTGAGGCTCATTGTAGCTTTTTACTGGTCTCTTATATCGCGATAATATTAGCTCGCATTTCCTCCGTGTTCAAAGAAAATGTAAACAATGGAAAGTCCAAACACTGGGTTAGCACTACAAAGATTTCTGTGAGAATCTGAATGGAATATAGACAAAATTGTATTGTTGTTAATGTAAATCGAAATGTGTTATTTCATTAAGCCTTTTTTTAAGGAAGATTACATGTTTGAATAAACAAAATATCAGTGTTGAACTGAATTTCCACAAATTGTAAAGAATAAACATTTGATTATGACTGTTATAATATTGATGAAATTATAACTGCCATTAGTATGCACATTATTAAAGTAATTTTCCCTTTTCATGTTATCTTTAGCACAATTGTTTGCTAATTATAACACATTATTCAATTTCAGGATTATTAAAGCAGTGAATGGTCCACTGGAGACACTTTGTTGGGGTGTTGATAAAAAAGTAGGTACTCTATAAATATTTCTTTTACCCATTAACTTCATGTATATTTGGTCTGGGTTTTTTTTTAATCACATAACTATATTGTAACCTATCATAATATTTTTCATTGATATCTATTGAAATTAAATTTGAAATTGATAAAATAATATTCATCATTTCAGGCATTGGTTTTCTTATCAACTGCCCTGCCTCCTTACAATGTACATCAAAAAGACAAGAGGAGAAGTACATGTAGTGTGCAAGAATATGGTCAATTGCCATAGATTCCACATCATGACTGAATAATACTGAAAATCAGAAAACACTACTCTTGTTGAACAGTTTGTCACAGAAAAGCAATCTCTATAGTACATTGTATTTGCCAAGTTAATTATTATAATAAATTCTAGATAAAGATTGAATTTTGTTGCTTTCTTTCATTATTACAAACAATATTAATTATAATTACAAGTAACCCTGATCATATATTAAAGGTATTTCTTATTTATTTACCAGCAGAGTAACATAAACCATTATAAAACAAATGTGTAAATTACAAACTTACACTTAACCCCCCCCCCCCCCCCCCCCCCCCCCCCGCGCCCTTATATCAATAGTTATATGGTAAGGGCAACAGATGAATTAATTTTTCCAATTTCAACAATTTGGTTATGATGACTGGTGTGAACAGAGACAACAATCTAACATTATTTTAATGAAATTTAACAGCGTTTAATTATTTTATGAATGAAAATTAAAATCATGATCTTAGTCAGTGGTGCGTTTGAATTTCACGCAAATGACGCTGAAAGTGAAATGGGTCAGATAAAATGCAGTAGTGCAAGGGCATACACTTTATCAAATATATTGAAATTTTATATGTGTTACCATTATATCCCAATTATATCAAAAAGTGCTGGGAGCTGTATGAAATCGCTACGCATTACACATAAATAAGCATTAATTGTGGGAAGTTCCTGCAAATTTCTGTTCATACACTGTTTATGTTGAATTTAATAATTGTTCTTACTTGAATATTTCAAGCTCCCAGCACTTTTCGGAATTTTAGATGTTCATTTTACAAGTTAGAAACAGAAATGATTATATTTGTTAATGTTAAGCCCTTGCACTATGCATTTTTTCGTATTATTCCTGGTTCATCTATTTTTAGCAGTATCACGTGACAGGGTATTCCCAAGAGACTCAAAAATTGCTCATGCGATAGCGAATTATCTAATTCGTATATTGATAAAAAATCACTTTGTGAAACAATTTTTTGAAATATAATATCAAGATTATTCAAAGGCTAATATTTTATGTGATAAATACCGCTATTATTTTATGGACGCCCTAAACATAGCTGAGTATATTGTTATAAAATGAACAGATCTTTGCTGTTGTGTCAGATCTAGTAGATAGTATTTTGGAAAGGAGGCAAAAGGAGACATCAAAAATTGGGGCTCTTTCATTCTTTCTGTAAATGCATCTTCTTGCTTTGGTTGGAGAGCATCTCAATTCGCATAACCAACATCGTACACAAAATACTCTACATTTAAGACAAATAGTGTTTCAATGTGAAAGTCCTTTTACAAATACTTTGCTTAACATTTATGGATGCTCATAAATAACTTTTTGTACAATTTTTATTTCGGTTCTACTGTTTACAAGTCGTCAGCATGACCCCACACATGTCTATATTTGTTAGATCTATACTTTGTTTAATTTTTTATTTATAAGCATGCAAAAACTAATAACGGTAAAATAAGCATTTTTTAAAAACATAAATTATCAGTGCCAATGTGTAATTGCTACACTATAATTAGTGTTCCTTGAAGCAGTGGGTGACTTTGGAATGTCCTGAATTGTGATTAAAAATGGATGCATTCAATATCAAGAATCACAAACACGAATGTTAAACATAATTGATCATAATATGAACAACATACACTCATAAATTAAATGTCAATTCCGCATACAATAACTTTTATGTTACACATATGCTTTCCTAGCAGAAATGCATTATCTTTAATGACTTGAAATCGTTTTCCAAATCCAAAATGCGAGAGTAAAAACAAACTTACAGAAAATTCTCGAGCTCAAAGCAATCTTTTTTGGGATTAATGGACTGCAAACTTTTTTACGCCTCCTGCAGAAAAAAATCAATCTTTAAACTTGAGCAGTAGTTGCATGAACTTGTTTGAACTTGTTTGAATTTGACGAAAGAAAAAACAATATCATACATTCTAAACGATTTCTGTTGTAGATGTAAATTGGTCTATAATTTTTTAACAACTGTTTTTCACCTTTCTTGTGTATTAGTGATACCACAGAGAGCCTTTGAGATTTAGACATTTCTTTTTGTTTAATTTTATTATAAGTGCGGCGTAGAACATTGGTCCAATAATGTTCCAAAAACATTGGTAGAATTCACAGGGTATACCATCTAAGCCAGATTCCACTTTCATTCCAAGTACGGCGTTTTTGCATTCTTCAAAAGTAGGAAATTCATCGAACATTAATTTGTCTTTCTCGTTCAACATTGGTACCTCTATATTGTCTAGAAAAGTCGAAATCTTATCGGTTGGAATATTTGTGGTTTAAAACAGATTCGTATAGTAATTAATCATTTCTCCGATTATTGAGTTTGTGGTATTTATCAAGTCTTCATTTGGTGTTTTTAGTTCTTTGATTATATTAGACGTCTATGTTGGTGAAACCAAAGGTTCACTGAACAAACGAATATCAGGTCATAGGTTTCAAATCAATAACGACGGTCAGCAACTTTTATACAAACATTTTAATTCCCCTGATCATTCTGTTTTGTCTATGAAAGTTAGAATTCTAGAAAAAATTTACCATCATACCAATAGCCCATCGCTGAGTACGCCATTCCGTAGACAACAAGAAGAACTTTGGATAAGAAAACTAGGTACAGCCTTCCCGTATGGATGCAACGATAATGTTGAAAGTGTGGGGAATCTTTCAAGTCCACAGTGTACTCAAGTTAATATAATGGGACTTTTTAACAACACAAAGAGACGTCGGCGTAGTCATGGACATCTGTCTTATAACAAACCAATTATACACGATGTTTCCTTTGATTCATTATTACCATATGTTAATAAACAATTTGGTCTCCAATACATTCGCACCAAACTGTACTCTGTCCCTTTGAAAAAGTTAAACAATCTTCTTGAAAAAGTCAAGGAAAAGCCGCTTTTTGATTTTTCTACACCTGAATACAGACTCGGATCCATGATTATGGATATTGCTTATCATCGGCTTTTTAAACCTACACAAACAGAAAATACTGCTCATGCACCACGTCAATTTTTCAAACTGCAGTATGCCAACAAGGGAATCGATGCCGTGAATATAAGCAATATTCTTAATCACAAAAAAGTTCAGTCCTGCATTCCGCCATATTTCAAGATAAAGTCAACCCCTTGTATTTCCTACAATTATACTTCAACCGTTGCTTCCAAACTCTTCAATTACAAACAAACTCTACAAGACCTTGATATCGAACATCTGAAAGATAATCCTCCAACGTGTTCATGTTCTTCTTCACCCTACAACTATAGTCCTGCCGGACACGTCATTACTGGTGATGTTAATTTAGTTAATAACGATGACCTAAAATCACTTATTATGAAAGGACCAAAATTTAGGGAACCTAGATCCTTCACATGGCGTCGTAATTTTATACATATCATGAATGCTGTTGAATGCTGTTGAAGATTACGCCAAGCGATGGGCAAAATCTGAAAAAGAAGACCTTGATACCTTGTCAGAGTGGGTTAAAAGCATCAGATGTATATTAGAATCTCGTATTAAACGACTGAGAGGTCAAATGAAAACCATATATCATTCTGTTTTTAATAATGCAGAAGTGAGAAAAGAACTAGGTAGATTGCATGATCAGTATGTACTGGTCCCTGCTGTTAAGGCAGGTAACAACATTGTCTTTGTTTGTAAGGCACATTATATTAACTGCATTTTCAAAAAACTGGATTCTACACATGGTAAGCCTACTTACACCCATAGCAGCCTTTCCAAGAACGAAATACTTCAAAATCATAAATCGGTTATGAATACCTTTAATATCCCAAATAAACAAAATGAATTTGATTTACCTTATTTGTACTGGATTCCAAAGCTTCACAAAAGTCCTTACAAACAGAGATATATAGCAGGTTCCAGTAAATGTTCTACCAAACCTCTCTCTTTACTCCTTACTAAAATTCTTACAGAAGTTAAGGAGAAGCTTCAAGAGTACTGTACAACAATCTACTCCAGAAGTGGTGTGAATCAGATGGGGATACTAAAAAACTCAAAAGAATTATTAGAAACTCTGAGGTCACAAAATCTTACCAAAATCAATAGCATCAAAACGTACGATTTTTCAACGCTTTATACAACCATTCCCCACGACAAATTAAAATCCAGACTTTTTGATATCATCGACAGTTGTTTCTTCAATAAAAATGGAAGTCGTAAAAATGCTTACCTTGTCATTGGAAATCTAAAAAACTATTTTGTTAAAAACCGTTCTGATTGCACACACAAGTACTCTGAAGTTGACATTGAAAAGATGCTTGAATTTCTGATAGACAACATCTATGTAGTTTTTGGAAATCAAGTCTTCCAACAATCTGTTGGAATTCCCATGGGTACCAATTGTGCCCCATTGTTAGCAGACCTATTTTTGTATTCTTATGAAGCAGAATTTATTCAAAAACTTGTACGTGAAAAAAATAAATCACTCGCTGTGGCCTTCAACTCAACATTTAGGTATATCGACGACGTATTATCAATTAACAATTGTTATTTACATACTTACGTCGACTCGATATATCCCAGTGAACCTGAAATAAAAGATACCACAGAGTCAGCGTCATCTGTTTCATATTTGGATATTCTACTGGAAATGGACATTGATGGTAACCTAACAACAAAACGCGATGACTTCAATTTTTCTATAGTCAACTTTCCTTACTTATGTAGCAATATACCTTCATCACCTGCATATGGTGTTTTTGTCTCTCAATTAATTCGATACGCAAGGGCATGCTCTTCGTATGAACAGTTTCTAAGACGAGGCAAGCTACTGACAAACAAGTTGATAAAACAGGACTATCAACAGTCTCGTTTAAAGTAATCTTTTCTTAAGTTCTATGGTCGATACGACGACCTTGTTAGCAAATACAATCTTTTACTGAGTCGCATGCTGACTGACGTTTTTCATACTAATTGTTACACCATAATTAATTACCTAATTGTCTACGGACTTTTGCGGGTTTTATTTTCCCGATTACGACAAAGAGCACACGGCGGGTGTGACCGGTCAGCAGAGGATGCTCGCTCCTCCTAGGCACCTGATCCTACCTCTATCTTGGAGGTCCGTGTTGCTCTGCTTTGAATTTGTATTTCGTTTTATGGATTTTTGAGATGGTTGACGGTTTGTTATTGTCATTTTTTCATGTTTTATTTTGTTTTTCAAGATTTAAAAAAATATTTTGTGGATGTTTTTGCAGCTTTCTATCCATTTTGCTTTTGATCGTATTTGTGCCCCCTTTATTTCTTGTCATAGAGCTCATTTAAAGTGGTATGGAGTGCTTCCAGTTTACCATTATCAATAGTGTTATACTGGTTACTTTCAACAGTTTCTATTTTTTTTTTCAATTAAGATTATTTTTGTCTCATATTCTTCCGTGTATTTTTTGTATAAAGTATTGAAAATTTCTTAACTTTACGTTAGAAAAGTTCCCATTTATCTATTGGATTTTGCACATGATCTTCTTCATCAACTAAGTTTGCAACATTATCTTCGATTTCTTATTTTCTAAATATGAAATATTTAATTTCCAATAATTCGGACCTCTGGAATTTTTAGAAATATTAAAATACATTTTTAAATATCTATGATCACTCATTCTTGTGCCGCGGGAATGAGTACGAGGTTACTTTCTCCTTATAATATTACCTACTTGGAAACAGAAATTGTTACTCATAAAGATATAGTCTATTCTACTAAATGGGATATCTTTGGCATTAAACAATGTGTCACCTTTCAAATCAGGATGATCGCTATCCCAAACATCCACCATATCAAGCTGATTTAACAAGTTTATCAGATAATTCTTCGACAGTTAAAATCACCACACAAAATTATGTTTCATTTAAACAATCTTTTGTAATAAATTTATGCAATCTTTCAAAAAAAATCAACCCTTTTGTTAATATCGTAAAGTGCATATATATTGACAATTCTAAAAATTTCAGTATCAAATTAAACATTCAATAATATTTTTCTACCATCAATTGGTTTTTAACATTTATTATTTCGACACTCAAATTCTTCCTAGAAAGTATCGAGACACATTTACTGTGTAACGAATCGCTAAATGAGTGAAATGTTTTCTGACCAAATGTGTTTCTTGTAATTAAATAACATCACATTGAGATAATTTAAGCCATTCATATAATTTTTTACGTTTTTCATCAGAATTAAGCCCCCTTACATTAACTGAAAGGATTTGTAATTTTAATATTTATACTCTAAATAAATAGAATACAATATAATAAGTGGAATTCAAGTATAAACATACCCAACATCATAAACATGAGTTTCAAAAGAGCTTAAATTAGTCTGTGCATTACAATTACTTTATACTGTTTTCGTTAAATTCATAAACCTCCATTTTCATTGACGACTGCTGACATATAAAATCACGTGATGTCAATATGAGTCAGAGTACATGTATGATCAATTCAGGAAAATATTTCAAACTCCATTGCTATCACATTAATGTAAAAAGATGTATTTTTTAGCATAAGTATCAATTATATTATTTTATCAGTCTGCGTTATTTAAAATGGATAACCAAGATAAGGAATGTTGGCTGTAATGTCTATTTTATACTAAAACGTTTTCCTTTTCTTTAATTGAAAAAACACAACAGCTTAATATTCAACCTTCAACAATGCATTTGTTTTATTGCTACATTATCTCATTAAGCCTGCAGTATTTATTTCAGTATTTTAGCATCTCATTACGCCTTGACATTCATTTGTTCACCGTGTTCAGTTCAAATAAGCCACACCCTAATTGTCATATTCATAACATCTCTTAAAGTTTATCGTCCCATGACTACAGCATTTCATACACTCTGAGATATTTCCTCATGCTGCCCACAAAACACAGCTTCCTCTCTTTGTCCACTTTCATGAAGTCTGGTCTGGTGATATCCTCAAACACACAGACAAACTGTCCGTCCCTGGTCAACACGTGGATGTTGTCGCTCTCTTTTCCCGCCACATATATGTTGTCTTCTCCGTCCACACTCAATCCACAGGGAGACAGAAGACCGGGGCTGGTGTATCTCCACATGGTTGTACCATAGGGGTCCACGGCTATTACTTCATTGGTCCGACGATTGCTGTAGATTATGTGTGACCTTGTGTTAGTGATGTGCTTTACTAAAGGTCCTGTCTTGAATGTTCTTTTAATGCGACCTTCCGTGTTTATCTTGATAATTTTGTCAACACAAGCCACATACAAATATGTAAAATACTGACACGATGAAATGCAGTATGGTTCTTCGGAGAGTGTCGTCTTTTTATTACAGCGAAGATTATCCCTATCAAAAATATTAAGATATTTTGGATCAGAACATGTTATTATTATATCATTGTCTTTTTCATATATTCCAAATGGCCTGGAAAGGAATGTTATTCTTGTTATGAGATTCCCGCATTTGTTAAAGATGAAACATTCATCACTGCCCTTTCTATGACGATTAGTGTCTCTGGTTGAGAGAATGAACTCACCGGACGATAAAATCGTTCCATCCCGAATAAATTTTTCTTTCATAGAAATTTCGGTTATCAAACAGAGTTGAATTCTTTTAATATCGGTTTTGATGCTGTTTGTTTTCTCCAAAAACTTGACATCAGCAACACTAGTCAATTTCATGATTTCTTTCAAAATTTCTGGTTTTTCTTCTTCCATTGTAGTATGTAACTGTTAGAATTCATATTTTTTTAATTGATCAAAGCATTTCTTCCCACTATAATACACAACTGCAAGCTCGACCGCATTTTCATTCACTGTGGATTCCCCAATTTTGTTTGCAATGAACTGAGCACAATGAATGCCATCCAACAACGACTTTATATTTTTCTCATAACTTTCTTTGCTTTTCTTGACACCTTTGCTCATGTTTGTTAGAAACTGATTTTTTAGAAATTGTAAATGGTGAATAGCTTCTTCAAAGACCCTCTCAGTTTCCTCTGAAATTTGGTCCGATGTGTTTTCCATTTGCCTAACACACATTTCTTGTTCAATTTTCGTCCTCATTAGCTTATCCTCAAGAATTTCAACATGCTCCAAAAGCAAATCGAATTTTTTCCCCTCAAAGTATTTTTTGAGCTTTGTTGCTGTTTCTTCTATTGGTTCAACAGATTCACATTTTCTGTGTGTGGTACTTACACACATCGTACAGCATGGTTCCTCGTGATCTTGACAGAATAATTCAATCGCCCTTTCTTGATGCTTGGTACAAACTTCCTCTTTATTATGGAAAGGTAGAACGTCCGTCCTTGATGTCTCGTTCAGATAGATTATTTCATGTTTGCGTGTTGTAAGTCCTCTTTTGTGACATTTTGTGCAATTGGCGCAAAGTTTCTCATTGCAGTTTACACAAAAATGTGTCGCTTCTTCCTCTTCACTCTCACGTAGACAAGCCTCGCATAATTTTTGATCCAAAGTGCTGACACATTTTTCTAAGATTCGATTCTCAGGAAAAGATCTGGTCCAATCTTCAGGATTGTCGGTTGAGCATGTGTTTGGAATGTAATCCATGCAAAGAGGGCATAGAAATCCCAAATGCGACACCGTAGTTTTACAGTGACTGGCAATGTAAGAAGATAAACAATCGTGGCAAAATGAATGTTTACATGGTAAATACCTCGGTGTTTTGAAACTGTCGAAACAAATTGAACACAAGGTACTCGCATCTATTGCACAGGTCGCCATTAATTTATTCCAAGAATACAAACCGAAAGTGAATGAAGTTGTCAGAATACAAACCGAAAGTGAAATGAAGTTGATATACAGAATATCCTTAATAATTCCCCTACACGACTAGATATGAAGAAAATGAAATACGCACATATCTTATTTCATCATAAAACTGACTCGAAACGAAGTTACCCGTGGGACCAAAACCTAGTTGACGTTAGAACACTGATTACTACCACTACTGTCGTTGGTTTCAAGACGTATATTGATAAAAGTTGAGTCGGGTCTGTTATTTTTTTCGGCTCGCTCAGATGACTAATGTCTTTACATATTGTCTATTGACAAACGGAAAGAAATATTTTACTGGTTGCAAGATTTTTCAGTCCGAAAATAATTCAGAATTACTTCATTCACCCACTCCTAACAATAAAAGAAAGAATAGAAAAATGCTACAGAACCTAATATCAATATACGTTTGGAATGGAAATTTCTTAAGCTTTGTTAGTGGAAACTGTAAAAAAAATTCTGGAAGAAATGGATATTATATACATATGAACAGTAGTCAAATCTTTTATAATCCCGGAAATAACTCGACTTAACTTTTTTAATACTAAATTTTGTCGATGTGCGTTTTTATATTAAATCAATAATGTGATAAGAATTTATTTACAATCATATCATTTTCTGAACCAATAGAATGGGTCATTTTTGTTTTTGTTTTGAATCTGATATACCTGTGCTGTGGTTGAAACATTATTCGTTGAATACCAATTTACTTGAATTTCATTGTTGAGTTGATAAACAATATTTATTATTATACTTATAAATTCATGTTAAATACTGAAATCTGATTGGTTTAGACGCAGTTGACAATCCGTTCTCTTACCCTCAGCGTTAGCAACGCGCTTGGCAACGCGTACGGTTCGCCGTTAAATTCATGTCATTTCTATATGAAAGCAGTGAAATTTTCTCTAAAATTAAGACATTCAGTATAATGAAATAAATAGTGCCTGTTTGGGAGGGTACCAGTTGAAATTGACACCCCTCAAACACCATTGTCAATCTCCGCTTCGCGTCGGTTGACAATGGTTTTCTTGGGGTGTCAATTTCAACTGGTACCCTCCCAAACAGGCACTATTTATATAATGCTAATGTAACTTATCTAATCTAATCTGTAATCTATAATCTAAAAAGCATATTAAATTGAAACAATCATTTGCCACGAATTTACAAATCCTTGAAATTGTGATTTGCGACAAACCCACAAAAATTGATTCCCACGAAAATAAATGAAACTGCAGTAGTTTTTGCGGAATGTTTATTATTGTAAACAAGTACTTCATTATCATAGAAAATATATTGTTTTATGATAAAAACCTACTCATGATTTTATTTCATACCCATCTAACCACTTGAACACGTTTACTGCTATCAATATTTTTGTCTGATATTTCTTTTAACATCAGTTACATATTAAAGCATTACTAAAATGTTTTACAATATTGATTTACGAATTACTGATTCTTTATTCTAGAATGTTTACATTTGTTTGACAAAATCAACAGAAAGACATCACAAGACTATGAACTGTCAATCTTCATAATATTTATTCAATATAATCAAATAAGCGACATACCTTGATATTAATAATAAACATATCGGTCACATTGCATGTATATGAAAATTCACACAAGATACAATGAGGATAGGAGAGGGAAAAAAAGACAAACGCCGATATTAAAATGAAAATTAAAGGATACATTAATCTATCCACAAGATTGTAATTTAGATTTAGCTATACTTTTTAATAGGTGTATTAAAAAAGAAAATATATTGTTTGCTTTCCGATTATCAAATTGTTGAAAGACAATAATTTTCTACAAACTTTACAATACAGGAAGCAATAATCAGGATAATAAAGAAACATATAGATTGCAGAAGCTTTATCATTACTTGTTTCTTAGTCAGATTTTCTTTAAATATACAATACAAACAAACAGGTGTATATAAAGTTTGCATTTTTAATTTACAGTTGTGTGAAACAAATATACATTCAAAGATAACTGTAAGAAATAGCTTAATGGTTTTAAAAGGGTAGCAAAATCAGTTTTTACTATAACAAGAATTCAACAACTTTTTTCCTATAATGTTAGATGTCAGATTATAAATAAATAATTGATGAGACAGTTATAAAGAAATAGGACCTTTTCTCAAATGCATTTGGTACTAAGTTATTCTGTGGTTAACGTCTTTACTTATAACATGAACACACCTTAAGCTTGCACGAGGAGGGTTTGACAAATTTGAGCCTCAAAAATACAAAAATCGAAAAAATATCCAGAAAAGGGCTGTCACATAAATCCAACTAATTCATATTAACCATAGAATATCAGTATAAACATACGTTTGATGTCAATCTTTCTTCATTTATTTTACATAACATGATACATGCTATCTTAATGAAACTGTCTGTCCAAATGTCCTTCATTGTTTTCTACAAAATGTTGAAACATTTTAATATCGAACAAAAAGGTTACAGAACTGCACAAAAAAATAATAATAATAAAATTTTTCTAGTATTTCCAACAGTACTTTTCTAATCCTTTGTTTTGAAACAAACCGTACTTGGGAAAAGCATTACTTACAAAGTTCATGTATGTTAAAATTGAATGGAAAAAAGGGTTTATAGATTCAAATCCCCAAATTAAATATTTACTATTAATAACGGTTTCTGTCACTTTAGTATTTAATACAATAATTCCCACTTTGCGTATTGGATATTCATGTCATATCATTATCTCTTTGATATTCAAATTACTTTATAACACCGCTAACTCTCATTTTGAAACATTACATTTTTACTTTTATAATTGCAATAAGATTGGAAAGACATTTTAATGCTACAGTATGACTCTTTCATAGCACTGTTATTGCTTTTCATAGCTCAATGCAACATCGCTATCTAGAAGATTTATGAACTATATAAATTACATTGTTCTCTGGGCAAAAAAGCACCTGGAATATATTTTCTGAGCACAGTGGAATGCACATTGAAGTTATGAACACTTTATATATTACTATACTAAATACGAAACAGGAAATATTTTGTTTGTTTTCTTTTAGATTTAAAAGCACATTTGAAAAAAAAGGATTAACAAAGAGTGCATTTCATAAAACTTGTAAAAATGCATAAACATAAAAATAAGCACTTGATGCCGCTATTTTGGCAGTATACAGACTTAAACACATGACTCCCATAATCTGCCAAACATTTTAATATAAACTATCTAAGCCCGAAACATGATTCCAATTATCAGCAAGCCATCAGAAAATGGACTACATGTATATTGTATAAATTGCACAGTACTAAATTCCATTTTGTTATATTGATGAACGAAGATTTGCAAAATGAAAGACAATAATGGAAGCATTCTGAGACATATACATAAATCAAGGTATATGTAATTGTCGCAAAGAGCATCAAATAACAATTAACTTTAATGAGGTAAAACTCAATATTGTATAGTAGAAAACAACTTTCAGATATAATGTTATAAAAATGGACAGATCTTGGTTGTTTTGTCAGATCTAGAACATAGCAGGCAACAGCAGAAGGTAAATCGGGAGTTAGGGCTCATTTATTCCTTCTGTAAATGCGTCTATTTGCTTTGACTGATTAAAGAGAATTTTTATTTTGGTTATATCGTTCACAAGTGACCAGCATTGTCCCACACGTGTATATACTTCTAATAGTAAAGCAAGCTCTATGGTAAACAATCATCGTCAGAGTGTAAATGTTACATTATCATTAGCGATACTTGAAGCAGCAGATGAGTTTGGAATGCCCTGAATTGTGATCACAAACAAATGCATTCGATATTTAGAATCACCAACAGGAATGTCATACACTATTCAGCTATGATATGAACACCAATTCACGCATAAGTTTTATGCCAATACAGTACCTCTACTACATACAAAAGGGTTAACGTTACACATGTGCTTTTCTCAGTGATAATTGCACTGATCTTGAATAATTCAATGTATTTCTTCAAATAAAAATTTGGCTAATAAAAAACTTTACGCTCAACACAAACTTCCTCTGGAATTAATAGACAGAACAAACTTTATGTATTACGTCTTCTGAAGAAAATGTCAATATCCAAACTTGAGCAACAGTTGTACGATCTTGTTTGGAATGGACAAAAAAGGGGGGAAAGCAATATCATACATTGTAAACGATTTCTGCCATAAGTGTTTATACATGTAAGCGCCGCTGTAAATCTAATCCCATCCAAAAACATTTACATGCATGCCATATGACATATATATTTGGAATGTCCAAATTCAAGCATGTCCTTTCTAACAAATTGGAATGCAATGACCAGATACTCGTGACTCGTTCGTGAGTTTTTAACACTGAGATGTCAAAACACAGGTAATCTACGTGTGTTTATGCTGAACATGAATCACTGATGTCGTATTTACGTGCCTCATCTAAGATATGTCACTAGTCACTTATACGTCATCTCGCATGGCGTTTTGACGCGCTTTATTCCAAAATATGTAATTGTTCATCACATATTGACATAAAATCCCAATTGTATCTGTGTTACTTGTCATGCTGATTTTATCTCATGACATGTTGGATCCAAAACATATAATCATTCGTCAAATATACATGAAATGTCGCGCTGGATCACCTGTTTTTAGACAAAGTGACTTTATCACACGGTGATTTGACATTTGCCTCCAATTACAAAATCATTTGTCACATAATGACATAACGTCCAACTGGCCAACATGACATTCTGGTTTTTGCTGACTCAGCATTCACTCTGGCCCTCCCCGGACTCCCCTCCCGCCACCGGAAGTTTTAACATAGAGATCTCCTCCTCCAGCTGTCTGATCCTCTTGTCCTTCAAGGATATCTGCTCCTTCAGGCTTTCAATCTCCTCCAGTTGTTTGAAATAAGGTTTACGAAGCTGGAATAGATAGAATTTGATTACTATGAAACAAGTAATCTATCAGTAAGGTCATTAAAAAAAACAATCAAAATTCAAAATGCCTTAAACTTGTGTATGTAATTTCACGTGATTTTTGGTGAAATCGCAGATTGAAATTTAAAAAGAACACTCATAAGATTTAAATGAACTTCACATTAGTCGTATTTCAGGCTTAGTGCATTATATTTTAATGATTTCTAGCACAATCAAAATTGCGTGAAAGGCTTATTTCTGCCATATATCAATCAATTACTTTTTGTCAAAGTATCTTTTCTGTCACAAAGAAAAATCAATAACAAAAGTATATTCCTCTATTACACCTTTGTCTGAGTTAACTCCATGCGTTTTATCTCAATGTCACACGTCCCTAATGATTTGTTAACACCGAATTCCTGTATATACAGTCCACAACAATCCATTAGAATGGTCATTTCAATGTGAATTTCACTCCAACAACACAGGATGCGCACACAGTAATAATTAGTATAAACAACAAAATACAAGGTTTTAGTCGATTAAGTATCCTTCTAATGATATGGACAACATCGTGCAGCATTCTCTACACATAGAGCAGTCAAACATATATATCTTTAACACAATAATGCTACAATGCTGTCCTTCATTGTCTTATTACACCTATCTTCCGTAAGAAGGACAACTTGAAATTAGTTTTATTGTATTTGAAATTAGTTTTTATTGTATTTATTTGTAATACTATTTGAAAAAAAAATACAAGTAATCTTATTAGACAAATGTAGTATTTTTTGCATTAAAATGAAATTGAGATAGGATGGGGTCTTCTACTTAACAGAGTACTTTGTAATTGATTATATATCTGATTGTTTCAATGTTTGGTTTATTTGAACAGTATCATACACTTTATATTTTAATGTACATATATTCCTGTTCTTGAAAATGTTATTATTGTGTTAATTAATAAGGTGGATAATTATCTACTATACTACCATAGGTGGGTGATATCACATATATTGGGGTGTTTAATACTAAATCATATATTGAGGTAATTAATATTATATAGTTTTTCTAATAGAATATTTTATGTAGTAAATAGCATGCAAACATATCCATCCGTATCGCAATATCTACATGCATGCCGTCAATATTCAAACATCTTCAAAATATTGTCAATGTTCTATGGTACATACAGAAATTGGACCAAAATTAAACCTTCATCTTTTTAAGGTAGAATAACACATCATCACGAAATGGCTGACCTCTGATCGAAACGACATTTCGTTTTATTAAAAGGATTTTATTGACGGCAACATGTAATTTACTCCATAGCCGAGTGGATCAAGTGTCGGGCTTGCGATCCGTATATTCCGAGTTCGAATCCCTCAGGGGCTTTTGTTGTTACTTACTGAATTATGTTTTTTAGATATTCATTTTTCCCCCAAACGGCAAATTGTTCGCGCATTTGACATATGTACAGTTTATTTATCATGATATCTTTCATTAGCAAATAATTAGCTGTTAATTTTAGTGACCTTTTTCCAGGTGTGTTATTCCACCTTAAAATAATGCATAATGTCAAAGGTAAAACTGTAAGTTTAATGTGTAAACTGAGGTCCCCCTTGGGTCAATAGTATTTATCCACTCATTCAACACGATTTACAAGCTACTCATTGCAATTAACATCATCAAATCAAAGAGGCATGACCTAGTTTGGTCATACGACTTTCAATAATTGTAAACAGATCCGAAATTTCTGCTTACCTTTGTATTGTAAATGTTAACATTTGGACCAGAATTTCCCTTACACATTGCAAAATTTAAGATACATGCATAACGGCATTGTTTAGAGTTAGTGCCACTGACCAAAATATGTCAAGCCCCTGTGCAGTGTTTGTACGGTATGTCATCTTGCAACTACATTTCCAAGTCAACACCTATTTTATGATTTGCGAAGTGAATAACGCAAAAAACACAAGAGTTGCCCAGTAAAATACGGTTGATTAGTTACTGAAATGATATACTAGACCTTGACCTTAAATAAAAGATGACCTACTAATTTTAAAACATACACAATCTTCGCATATAATTTAATGTTCAGCTGCAAAAGAACACTTATTTCAAATAAATTTATTCATTGCAATTGATTATTGGTTTTACACAAAGCTACATTTGATGAAATAATGTAGAACATTTTTTGAGAAAAAAGTAGAAATGTTCTTACCACAAACATATATCGTGGAAAAGAAAGATACACTTATTGACATAGAAATATTGTTGCATATGAGCTACTATTAAATACACTGCTATCTAACTAGTACTAGATTCACTTCAAACAATGTGGAGAGAAGGGTAAAACAATCGCAGGGGTAGAAAACACACTCTAGAAACTACAAACCTCTGCAGCTATCGACCTACCCATTCTGCGCATGCGCGAACAACGTCACAGTAGTCTACTTTCGAATTGCGGTAGAGTGTACCGCTTCGCTTCGTTTAGTTGTTTTCCATATGGTAAGCTTAAAGAAAAAGTTTATTTAGAATACCATATATATATTGAATGTTTTATTGCTAATCAATGTTTAATCGATGAGTATTGAAACGTACGAGTAGGCACTAGTGAATGCATGCACTCCCAAGTCGTCTTTCCGAATTTTCTCAGATCGGGGGCAACTTTCTAGCACAGACTTATGTCTATGTTTCTAGACAGTGTAACGGAGAGAAAACCCATGGGTTCCTACTATGGAGAGATACAGACATACAGTTAGCCAAAACACATTTGTTCACAACGAGCTTAATTATTTTGATTTTAAATGTGCAACAAGGTGGTAGCTATTTAGGTATGTTATACTTGTTTCCTATCATATTGCAGGTTCTATGGTATTTGTGTTTACGTATAGTAGCACGCGCAGAAATTGACATTTTACGTCGGGATATTTTTAGACATAATAGACGGAGGCACGCTGAATATTACTGGGGTATATAATAGAGGAAACTCACAATAATATTAATTTCTAGAAATATTTCCGTATTGATAGATTTTTCCACAAAACTATTTAACTACGGTCACTACCGCGATATCATAGTACCAGCTCAACATTATATGTACATGTACATTAACAAGATGGAACGTTACAGGTACCAATCTCCCAAATGTAACATAATAGTCCGTTTTGGGATAATATGTTTTACGGTGCTACCGTTGTGGCGAGCGCAGCAAGAATTACACATACCTTGCATCATTGTCGTCTTAGTGTTATTTAGTTATCAACGAGCGTTAAATAATTTTTTGAGAGAGAGAGAGAGAAAAAACGAGAGAGAGAGAGAGATTATTATATAATATTTCTAAGTTTAAATAAATTCTTACAAAATACATAGACTTGCTTCCCTAAAACCGTTCTTTACTTTTGGAGAGAATTGATCCGTCTGTAAAATATAATTTTTGTTTAATTTGG
>WFKH01011926.1:84995554-85008912 GCA_016163765.1 Magallana hongkongensis | reverse complement strand
TTTTACTCTAAAGGAAAGTAAAGACAAAAGCACAAGTTTGCAAACTCAAGTACAAGTAGCATTACATAGAAAGGCACAACATCTGACCTAAACAATCATCTATGCGGATCTTTTGGAGCTTTCTAAGATAGATCAATCCTATACATCTGCCATACTTGTTTACATTGAATGTAAAAGTGGGGTTTACATTGTACCTAGACAATTATTCCGGATTTTCGATTCATATATTAGAACAATTTACAATTATTATATGAATGTATAATAGCAGAAATACTGAAATAATTTGTTAAATATATTTTAGCAAGTGTGAGTTAGGGAGAGAAGGGTACATCGAAAGGTTTTTTAAAGATACTTTGATATAATTTTTTCAACGTGACATTTCAGGAATCGAGGTGGTTAGTGGTTTTATCAAATACTATATAATAATCAAACATGGCAGAAATCATTGGAATGATTTACTATTGGTCTCAGGAGTCAGGACTGCAGTATGGTAAAGAAGTAATAAATCATTTGATTTAGTTGATTGGGATGTTATTTTTTGAAATATCGATCATTTGGATAAAAATATAATGCACACCTTATTCAATGGATACTTATGCGTTAAGTATCAACATCAAACTGGCGTGTGTACCTGAAATTACATTGTCATATAAGCTATCAAACATAAATTAATAATACAACTCTGTAGATGACGTCTATGAATATTCGAATACGAATAGAATAGCAGTTACGAATATTCAAATATTGATTTATGGTATTCGTTTCAGCACTTTTTAACACCACAAAGTAACATGATAATCATGTTAATTTTGCATATGGAATCTGATGATTGTTAACTATGTTTTTGATTTAACCAATATTTTAATTTACATCAAAATAATTACATAAAGGAATTGGACAACCAGGGGATTTCATTTTCTTTCAAATATGAAGCGAGGTGGTATCCAAAATGGCGTCCTCCCTTGTTATTTTTCCTCCAAGGTACCCACTTTTTTAACAATTTTTTTTTCTGCACTGGCCCCTATGACCTACAGCTGCATGAAAATATAAAGATGCGCAAAGGCTTGGGCACTCAAACTGTACTTGGCCTTGTTGAATAACATTAAACATGAAATAATTCACTCAAATAAGTACCGGTAGTGATGGTGTGGGTGGAGGACAGTTAATTTGTTTATTATAGAGCATTGACCGCCCTCCCCCCTAAAACTAAGACTTATTAATTATGAAATACGTGGAGGGGTTTTTTTTGCATCTGAAGCATAAAATTGTACAGATAGATGGTAACATACTGCATTGGGTTGTTTGATTTATAAGTAAAACTATATGTTATGTATATAATTGGCCGCAACCTATTATTGCATGGTTTATTAGATTTCCTATATTCTGTAAATTAATGCAAAGGGTCATATACGTACTAAAAGTAAGTGTAAAAGGGAGGAGCATGATTCTGAATAATAATCTTACCTCCTGCAATCCATCTACAGTGGAATCATTAGATTTCCAGGTGGCTCAATTTTCGTGGAATTCGTGGGTACCTCTCATCCACGAATTAACATCCTCCACGAATTAACAAATAAGGGTTATTTAAGGAATAAGGAATCATTCTTTGAGTATTATGAGGTGATAATTTCGGTCGGGGCGTGATCAAATCCAATAAAGCCCGAAGGGCTTTATGATAGACTTGATCACGCCCCGACCGAAATTATCACTTCATAATATTCAAAGAAATTGATTCCTTATTACTTATATTTATATAACTTTCAGCCATTGTACGATTAAATATTTGAATATAAATAAGCAAACCCCGCTGGCGCCCCAATTATATGGCATTTGAAGTAATTGGACTGTATAGTACAAAATAGATTCGTAGTGTTATCACAGGCAAAGACACTGGAAAATGTAAATATAAAGTCATGTTTCCTTTTGTAGGTATATATAAGGGAACACATGAACCTGTAAAACTTAAGCAATCCACAAAAATTTGGTTCCACAATTATTTTAACGATTCCACAGTAATTAAGGTGTAAAGTCATATGTAGAACATTTTTTTTTATAAAAGATGTGATATACATGTAGTTATGATCTATAACAGTTACCTTTATATTCAACATTTCTTTCACACAGGTGGATATGTATTTACCCAGCATATATCAACAGTAGGAAAACTGTGACAGAAGGACGAAGACTTCCCAAAGACAGGGTAAGCTATTGTATTGTGGAAAGTCAGGGTAAGCTATTTTATTGTGGAGAGACAGGGTAAGCTATTGTATTGTGAAGAGACAGGGTAAGCTATTGTATTGTGGAAAGATGATCTTTATATTTCACAGACAACATGGCACAACCCCAGCCATAGCAAGCTCGGCCCTGGAACCCAGACTTCTTTATTTTTTAAATTGTTTGATATATGATAATTTTTCACAATTTATACTTTGCATAAGTTTATAAGTCATTTACTCTAAAAATAATTCAACAATTAGTCTCTATGGACTCTTGACTAATCAGACTAATATGGCATTCATGTCTTAACTTCACCAAAATGTTCCATAGTAGACATGAACCCTTTTACGTTTGTACATTAAGTTCACAATAAACATTTCACGTTTTATATGTTTGTCACTTCCTCCTTGTTTAAAGATATGATCCATGAACTGTATAACGTTACGTAGATGTAATACAGTGTACCTAATATTGCCAGTAGCAATAGAATCTTTTATCAAAACTGAAATGAACAAACTATTTTTCCATTAAAAGGTGTCATTGTTTTTTCAAAACTTTAAGAGTACATTAAAATTGAACTACAGTTGAATAGTCTTTCTTCTATCACTGCCACTGGTAGCTGTTATTTTGTTCAGTATGAATTCTCTGTTCATAGATTAATGTCGACTGGCGTTGAGTATATAATCTTACATACACTGTATGTATTTGTTTGAATGTTTATATTAAAATTTAATGTTTCGGTTACTAATACATGTAATGTCATGGTTTAAGTCACAATAAGAAAGATAACTCTTGTATATTCAAAATCTATGTCATAATTTTTGGAAAGCAGTATCTACACAATATATGAGTGTTATGTAATGCTAAGTCACAAGTAACAATCATTATTCCACAGTATATTCTTCTTGTAGAAAAAAATCATGTTTAAAACTTGTTTTAATTATGCAATCTAATGAGTAATCCTTTTTCAGTGTGTTGAGAATCCTACATACAATGAGATTAAAGACGTGTTACTGGCCTCGGGATTCAGCATCGGGATCGAGGTAAGATTAATAGAACCATTAATTATATTACGAGTGTGGGATAGTGAAATTCCACAGAGAGGACAAGATTCACTGTGTAGGCTTGGCTATTAAACGAGGGTTCTGTATGTTTTCTGCAATGTCGCTACCTTCATATCCCACATGAATCGCCAAAGAAAGCATTTTTTTGTTAATATAATTACATTTGCAATACATAAAACATGTTTTTACTGATTGAATGAAATTGAATTAAATTTTGAATGAACTTTCTCAAACTTAAATATAGTAATAAACAGCAATATTTCAAAGTTCTCGGGATGTGATCTTGGTTGGTGCATGACCAAAACTTCTAAGCAGCCCTTTACCTAGCGTTGCTATTGAGTATATTCTGCTAATTTAATACACAAAGTGCTGTTTATAGGTTTGTGTTAGAAAGCAAGATACATGTAAATGCTTCCCAGTTTAGATATCACATGTATAATTGATAAATTCATGAGTCTGATTTGTTTTGCTACAGAACAAGGTCTATCCCAGAGAACTTGATCACAGAGACCCAAAAGTCCGAGGACGGATCAGAGTACAGCTCCGCGACGAGAACGACGGCTTCCTCATGCCAGAGTACAAAACTAGTAAGGAGATAGTTTTAGTTACACGATTTGTATTTGACCTTATATGGCTTATACGTAGTCAGTAAATTCCATATGGAGTGAGAGCTCTGCTTCATTTTTAGGTCAACTACAAACCATGTAACGATAAGGCCTAAAAAAAAAAATAATGGTTTGTTTCCGCTTCCATGCTGAAAAAAAGTAGGGTCGATTGGTCGGAATTTTTTTTTTTTTAAATATTTTTTTTTGCTAAATACTTTTAATACCACTCCTGGCTATTAAACTGGTGTAAAAAAAAACCCAAAAATGATATAATATATCAGATATTTCCTCTGCCAGCAATGAGAGCATTGATTAATACCTACAACACATGGAAACATACAGCCATTTCGAAGCGGAAACAAACCATTTTTTTTAGGCTTTATATCTTACTGACTGCTTTTCCCTACAGTGTCTATATAGCCGTAGACCTTTTGGGAGAAAATAAACATCTAAAAAAAGTAAACAGATCAATGCATGCAAACAGAAAATGCATGTAAGACAAGGAATAAAAGTGCTAAATCTAAGACAATATAAGGAATATAACATGTTGACCATGAGTTTCAGGTGTGCAATCAGTTAAAAATATATTTCCCGATCAGTATTATGTTGTCATTTCCATATGGGAACTATTGACCATTCATAAACCATATGGTGGTGATCTAGAAACATCTGTAACATTTGATTGTCCCAGCTGTCTATGTCCCTAGTTGATCCTTGAAAATACTTTTCATTATATGTTTTGGCTTAGTAATTTCACACAAAGAATAAAAGATCACTCCAGTGTATTGTCAAAACTTGTATTAGATTGATGCTACCCTAATTTGTTTACACAATATGGTCTTCCCATGCTAATTCCATTTGTAGCAAATAAGTTGGTGCATCCAGACAGTTTTATGTATAAAACCTATGACTCCCCTCCCCCCAACACACTTTCTGCATTTAGTTTTCATTCTCGGCAACCTCTCACATTAACTGAAAAAAAGGTTACCAAGTCAAACCAAAGCCATGTCTTTCAATGCCCTAACATAAAAGCCTTGCTTATTTAGTTAAACCAGATCAGGTATTTTACAGTACATGTATATCACTTCTCCCTATTTTTTTTAAAAATTTGACTCTTATTTATTTTATCAGGGAGAGCAGTTCTTGAAGTTATATGTGACAAGATTCCAAAACTGAAGACACGGATCCAGGCTGCCTCGTCTCAGCCCGCCCAGACACAGCAACAGACCTCTAGCAAGTCCAAGAAAGGACGCAAGGGGAAGTAACTGGGAAGAAACGGGGAGAGGCTTCATAGGAGTAGTGACTTGTGATGAGCCAAGGACAGTGTGGGAATTGTTGGAATTGTTGAAATTCCAAATCTAACTGGATAAAGAATTTTCTTGAAAAAGGAAGGACAGAATTATTGTGTGTTAAAATCAATGAACTAGAGAAATATGATGGAGATCTTCATGGAAATATAGAGACATGTGACTTTAAATGTGAATCAGTTTGTGTGTATGATGTATGAATGAGTTTTTTTGTGAGACCTACACAGAATATTTTATGCAAACTTGGGCTTATGTTGATTATATGTTTATGTTGCATTATGTAATCTGTTAGTCAGATACCAAGGTCTAGTTTCACACCAATTACATGTACAAGTTACAAATGCTAGAAACTATTTGTTTTCTTATGCTTGACGTGAGTCACTGCATATGTTGCAAAATTTACATTGAGTTAAGGTACCGGTAAATTTTTTCACACGAAAGGTGGTGAACATCTTCTCATTGTGTTCATTAAGAAATGTCACACACAAAGTTACACACATTGACAGCATAACTTAGGATGTTGTATTGATGATAATTCTTGTCTAATAATGTTTTTGAATTAAATCTCATCAATCAGAACTAACTATGTACTCTTGTAATTTATATTGTTGCTGGATTAATCATATGGTCCTGTGAATAAGTATTTGACAGAGTGAACATTTTGAAGCACAAATTTTAATAGTTAAATGATTACATTTACAGTTATATATGTTGAGTTTGTGATAGTAAAAGAAAAAGTCACCGCATTCTCTCCATATAAACAACCTGGCTATCAATGTCATGCAACATTTTATTCTGTATTGCATATGATGAGTGTTTTGTTCAGATTTTCATGTACATAAAAATAGTATCAGTAACATTTCAAAAGTAGGCTTGTTTTTACATCGCATCATGTATTATGATACCACTAGAACACTCACTAAAATATCAATAAACACATCCTCAAATGGTTCAACTAAATGGCAAAGGTAGTGCAGTGTCACATACCACCAGTTGTATCATAGATTTTACGTCAAGGGCGTCCTTCATGTAATGCCCAAGGTTTCTATGAAAAAGTGAAGTTTGTTTTTAATGCATGAACTTGTAAGAGAGACACTTTTTGCTTGGGTTTGAGAGCTTGAATCCGGGTCCTCTGGCATGCAAGTCCAGCACTCTACCGATTAAGCCAAAGGGTTAACTCATTAGCCAGAGCTAGAAGGAATGCCATATACCGGAGTCTACCACATACTTAATATTTTTTTTCTGTCAAACTAACTAAGATTAAATAAGATATACATGTACATGTATGAATCTAAATTTAGCCAACTATATTTACATTTTCCAGTTTATTTGTGATAACATTATACGATTTTGTAATGGATAGTTCAATACATTTCATCAAATTATGTAGGTATTAAGAAATCATTCTTTAAATATTATGAGTTGATCGAATACGGTCGGGCGTGATCAAATCTACCAGCCTTTCGGGTTTAAGGTGGCATGGGACACCTGTCGATTAAAGTACATTTTAATTTAAATACTTCACCGGTTTAGAATTTTCAAATTTGACAGTATTTAACCAAAATATACGTTTTAAAAATTTTATGAAAGATAAAAATTTTAAAATTCCACTCGGGATTCGAACTCATGACTTACAGGTTCGTAGTGAACCCTCAAACTCATTGCGCTACGCTTTTAGGTGACAACATTGGAAAAGAAACTAAAGTTAAAATTACACTTGATTTTATTGTTTATTTCGATAAATAGTACGTCACAATATGGAGGTGTCCCATACTACCTTAATTGGATTTGATCACTCCTGGCCGTTTTTGAGCACCTCATATTACAAAAAAAAAAATGATTCCTTATTACTTAAATATAAGCAGAAAAATTCATAGGTTGAGAAATCAAATTTTAGACAAGTTGTACTAAGTGTTTGAAAATCAGTCAATTATGTCCCGAATTGTCCACACTATAAGCTTTCTGTATCAGGCGCAGGCCGCGCACAGTCAACAACAGGTAGGAGTACAAGAAGCTTCAATTTCTTCACACCAAGTCTTTTACATGTACAGAACTGTGAATCTGTTATTCATTGTAGACAAAAAGACAAAGGAGCAAGGTTGGAGACAGTTTCCGTAACTTTTCAAGTCAGCATGAACTCATTTGTTCGTATTTGAACCACCAATGATGGCGACTTCGCAAGCTGAGGAAAGTACAAGTACAGTCTATGATGTGACTGTATGTCCCATTTGCCTTGAAAAGTTTAAAACACCGAGGTATCTCCCATGTAAACATTCGTTTTGCCACGATTGTTTACATTCTTACATTGTCAGTCAATGCAAATCTACGGAGCCTCGTTTGGGAATCCACTGTCCAATTTGTCGTGGTCTTGGGGATTCTGGAAAGCCAGAAGAGTGGGCGTGGCTTTTTCCGATGAATGTCATTTTACAAAAAATGGTTGATCAACCAAATGAAAAACATTGTGAAGCTTGTGTGAGAGACGGCGATGAAGAAGAGGCTTCAGATTTCTGTGTATCATGTAATGAATACCTATTTAACAGGTTGGGCACAATACCCCAAAATGGTAATAGTCTCGATAAAACGGGATTATCCCTCTTTACAGTAATAAAATATATCCCATAAACGCAGAAGTTTTACACTTCTTCCGTTTGTATACGTGTTTTCCTTGTAACGAAGAATAGGCGGGAAGATGTTAACACATGTGGTAATTATTTTATGCATACATTGTACCTGCATGGCAAAAAAAATTAAATTTACAGCTGCGTTTTCATAAAATACAGCATTGAAATACCATGGGCGCACATTTGGTGCACATTTTCGAGGTAAAATCAACATAAAAATGGTATTACTCACTAAACAAGTATTCCTTTTAAAGGAATGATCGGCAATAATGATGTATTGATAGCTAGAAGCAATCAACATGATCAGTTTGATGTAAAATAATTTAAAAAAGTACTGTATTTTTACAAAATATAGAATATTTTGAATCTGTACACCATAATTTCATTATTATAAACCGTCAACAAATTTAATTTTGAAATAAATTTGGGGAAAGCCGTTCGTAAACTCCTTGTCTAATTTTATATTTTTAACGTAATTATTAAATGTTAATGTATCTTCTTCTTCTTCAGAATACTGAGTAGGGCTCTTCAAAGAGCATTAACACGTATACAAAGAAAGAGTTGTATTAAAATAATTTAATGCGACTGAAAAACATTGAATGCCATCATAACTTTCTATTGAGGTCGCATTATAACGTAACCTTGTTTATAAATCAAGCCGTCTTCCTATCTACTAATATGCAACATCAATAGATCGAGGTCAGTTCATGGAGCATCTTCTTATGATTGAGGTCAGTTCATCGAGGTTAACTGCATTACTGAATGAATCTTTCGATCGAAATTCTTACGCGTGAGACAAAATGTGCATTCTTGAATTAACAGGTCGAACTGTATTTTATGTAAGTTTGCATCTCTTAAGGTAAATGAATTGAAATAAAACCGAGTAAAATGTTATATAAATACTAAACCAAACTTCAAGTTTTTATAAGAACTACCGTAATGCAAGCGGAATGTGTGCGCACGTGGAAGCATTTGCCGGATGCCTCATATGGACACAACAGTGATCGGCCGAAGCCGATCACAAAAACTTAAAATCCAACTATCATACTAGAAAAATCAGTCCTTTGGCAGCCATATTCAATGTACTTTCATTTAAGATTGTGTCTCGACCAATCACAATGCGCAAAAGATCATGCAAGGTTGCAATCGCAACTTCTCGGACCTTTCCGGCAAGCTCGGAAAAACACCTCGAATATATTAACATCACCGGATGTTAGAATTTTATACAAAATGGAGTCGCTTCCCATTAAAATAAGTATCGGCTAGACAGCTTCGTGTAATGCTTTTGTAGTTTATTTTAGGATATATCATTGACTTTAATGAAGTCTAGCTCACATCTCAACAGATCGTAAAATGCATTGTATTTATAGTATTTATATCAAATTTTATAAAAAAAGGGGTTGTCATGGACGCCTAGGTAATACATTCGAGGTGTTTTTCCGAGCTTGCCGGAAAGGCCCGAGAAGTTGCGATTGGCAAGGTTGCACATTTTCTATGGAAGCTTTAAAGTGTTAAAATTTAATACTTTTAGTTTTTGATAAGTCGTACATAAAATTATTCGTATTTTTCTAATTTGTAATAAGATGTGTAAATTACGACATGTATTATTTATAAACATTATAAACCCATGGTAATGTATTTTTTAACATTAATGTTTGAAATATTTATATAAAATTTGCATATTACTTTTCTATGAAACAATATTATAAATTAAAAAAAATATTAAAACCAAATCACACACACATACTGAAATCAATGTTGTTATATATTTTTATAAATAGGTAATATGCTTCATAACTAAGTCCAACACATTTTTTATAGAAAAAAATAACAAAATCTGGTAAAACCAGTTTTGTTGCCATTGACAACAAAAAAAGAAAACGTCATTCAACAAGAAAAGAAAAGACCGTTAATATCACCAAAACGTTCAGCGCAAGAAAGGAGACAATGTTCACTAAGGTAAAGTTCCATAAAGCATTCGTCATAGTAATTTTTAAAGTAACCCATACTAGGCACCCGATCCCTTCTCTATCATTCTAGGGCTCCATTTTGCTCTGCTTCGAATTTGTATTTTGTTCTATGGATTTTTGAGGTGGATGACAGTTGGTTATTGTCATTTTTCATTGTACATGTATACATAAGGTATAAAAAATCAGTTTTAACTACACACAGTCATTCCTTCTGTAAATCCTTAAGAAAGTTTATGATACCCTCTTTTTTTCCCTTCTTAATCTTCTGCCATTCTTTTTTCTTTGTATCCCCCATTGAATGTTCCTCAATTTTTGTTTTTAATTCTTCTTTTGTAAAAGATTAGTAATTTTCTGAAATAATTTTTTGTTTCTTGGAAATGATAATTGGCTTGGGCTTCAGTCTCTTTTGGAGGGAGTGTGTTTTGGAAACTTCCTCTGCATAGTCTTTAAAATTTTTCATGCACATTTCATGGAAGTTGCAAAATTCGGCAGCAAGCTTCTCTACACACAGCCCCTCTGTGGAATCAGAATCCACCATTTTACTCTCTTTGATGATGGATCTTAAAACAGAAGTTGAAATATAAAAATAACGATATTGAGAAATAAAGAAATAATAATAGAGTTATATAATATTATTGCACCCCCCCCCCAAAAAAAAAAAAATAAATAAAAAAATTAAATGAAACATACCTAAACTGTAGAATTTCATTCTTGATTCCGTACATATAGGAATACTCTGGGTCTGTAGAGTCAGATATGCCCAGCATATTTACCATATATTCGTTCACCTATAAAATGTATAAATATTATGAAAATATTTATATTAGGCAAGAGACCTAGAAGTGACTACGGGGGCCACTGTAAAGATGGCCATCCCGGGTCCATCAGGGACGAAGTATGTGTATGGAGAGGTACTAGTATTTTCTTTTTTTTCAACTTTAAAATTAACTTCCCATCCCCCGTGTTTATTTGGATTTTAATTATATCATTAGACTTTTAAAGGATTTTTCAAAACTTGAACACGTCTTATTTATTTAGGATGATTTTGTTGTATCTGAGAGCCAATCAAAGGCAACAACTCATGTGGCCACTCAGACTGAAGCACAACACATCAGTACGAACTCGAAGATGTGTCGTGTATGCGGGGAAGGAGAACTTACAACACGAGTAAGATGGATCGGGTGTGATGGGGGTACAAAAAAAAAGACTGTGAATACTGGTGTCACTGTCATTGTTTGGGTTTTAGGGTGAAAAACCAGGCTGCCCTCTCCAGACTACAGTGGTTTTGTCCGGCACATCGGTCCGAGGCCATAAAATAAATTAAATTTTGGTTAGATTGTTATGTTGTAAACTTTTAATGTACTAGGTTGAGTTTTTTTTTTATATTTTTGAGTATGTTTGTTATGCAAACACTTAACAAAACTTATATAAGTGTTCACCCAGTATAAAGTATTAACGATATGAAATAAGCACATTTATTTGTCTTATCGTCGGGGTGACTGATTTCCACTTAATTTTTAAAAAGTTATGAAATTGTGAAAATTTCACATCATTTTATTTCGTAATTTTCATATTATTCTATTTATCAGGGTGAACACTTAGAAGTTTTGCTGATTGTATAATTACATTATATATTTTTTAAAATTAAATTTTATTCCTAACTAGTTAATTCATAATTTACATCATGCCACTTTTGAGTACAACGTCTAAACATGAGGTACAATACAATTAAAGTAAAAAAAGCTATTTCTTTTTTATTACTTTCGCCATTCTCTCCACATTCCCCTGATCCAGCCTTGCTCATTTGGTAGGCCCGATGGCAACAGCCGCTTGACGTTTCGATTGAAACTTTCAAGCACAAAATCTCCACCCTCTCCTTTGCAATCGTTTCCTGAAACACTATAGGATTCGTGCTTCTTCAGAAAATTCAGCAATTCTGGCGGACATTTAGTTCGCAATACTGAATCTCTAAAGAACGTTTCCATATAGAATGGCATGCTCAGTCCAAAGAACAGTGGTGCAAAACGTGCTTTGGCAACGTTAATTGCATCGGAGTTGTTCCTCCTAATACCTGCTCTAAAGACGTGCAATGCCAAACAGTAACCAAACACAGCATCTGATAAAAATCTGTGCATTTCAGGCCGATGAGGTATCCATTGGAAATACCCTTCGGCTGTTGGAAACTCCTGCTGGATACGGGCATAATCGACATATTGCTGCAAAAGTTCAAACGAAAAGCTGAACAAGAAAATTTGTATTATCTGCCAGCTTTTGTGATGATCTAAATATAAAAAATCAATATAATTATAAAGAACTTAAATTAAAACAAATAGTAGTAAATTACTTATTTGTGTTTTAAGAAATCTTAAAATTGAAATTACCTGTTGCATTTTGGCAGGACAGCTGGGCTTTTGGAGAACAAAACCCAAGCATTTTGGCAAGTCTGTAAAAAGTGTATACAGTTTTGTATATTTAGGTGTTAACCACCCCCCCCCCCCCCCCCCCCAAATTTCTCTGTTTCTCATATTATGTACAATGTAGATATAAATAATTTACCTGCTTAGTCCAACATCCCACAGGAGTTTAAACAAAGCTTTTACCATGTTTATTTCATAGTGTCCCAGTCCTGTGTTATACAGAAACATGCATTTATTCGAAAATTATAAAAGTTTGAAAAAAAAATACATAAATGTTCAAATATAGTAATCAATACCTGGTACAAGCATAATATGTTTGTATTTTTGACAAAGTTTAGGGTCACAGTCGTGTTTATTTGTGTTAGCATGGTCTACGAGTTCCGCTTCAGTTAAAAATTCGTGGTGGCAACTTGGGCAGCTATGGACGTTTTCCAGTACACGGTGCCCAATCGTGTATGGCAGGGCGTCGCATCCGACAATGGCCCAACTTCTTTTGGACTGAGAGACTGTGCTCAAAATGTCGTCGAAAACCTAAACATTTCAAATAATCACAATTTTATCAAACCTTGGATATGTCTATACTGTTAAAATCTCTCTCTCTCTCTCTCTCTCTCTCTCTCTCTCTCTCTCTCTCTCTCTCTCACACACACACACACACACACACACACACACACACACACACACACACACACACACACAATTTACTTTTTCAACGGATTCGTAGGAGCAGGGGTTCTCCATTATTGGTTCACCCATGGAACACAAAGGTCTTTCCCCAGAGTGCCCACTTTCAATAAACGTGTATCTGTCATAGAAAAATATTTATTAGCATTCTCATATCTAATATAATGTATTTCATAGTTTATATCAATAAATATCTCATTATTCGTTTACCTCTCGCTTCCGGAATTCGGTTCGAAATCAACACCATCCATTATCTTCTTCAAGACATCATTAATAAAGTTGTCCCTTTAAAAAAAAGGAAACATGCGTAAAAATATTGTAAATCATTTTAATTAATTATCAGTACGAGTAAAACTCAAATTACCTGTATCGATTAAACTCGTCATGTTTAATTCTTATGTCAGTGATGATGGAGTTCACTTCCTCAGTCGACACTTGAGGACTCCACCACACAGCTGGAGAAAAATTATCTT
>WFKH01011926.1:84980911-84991109 GCA_016163765.1 Magallana hongkongensis | reverse complement strand
TTATACGATATAAACTAAATTATTTAGCCAATCAGAAAGCGTGTTTCAACCAGAATTTAATTATTTAAAAATCAAAAACAGAAAAATGTAATGAATAATTTATGTAATCAACGTTCACTATTTTAAATCATGAACAAAAATATATAAAGAGTCTTTCTAAAGTAATCTTGATTTTTGAGTGTTTTTTTTTTTTCTTTTTTTACAAGTTTTGAAATTTAATTTGATTATAGATTTTAACGTGATACGGTTTATTCCTGCTTCATATGTAGACTCCATAAATAATGAATAATCTGCCTAAGTTTATTAATTGCACGGCTGTAATTCAATAAACTAAAAGGTGGAATAACACATCGCACAAAATGACCGACCTCTGATCAAAACGACATTTCGTTTTATTAAAAGGATTTTATCGACGGCAACATGTAATTTACTCCATAGCTGAGTGGATCAAGTGTCGGATTTGTGATGTGTAAATCCCGCAGGGGCTCTTGTTATTACTTACTGAATTGAATTTTTTAGATAATTAATTTTTACCCCCAATTTGCACATATTTCGCTTTTTAACAAATGTACATATGTACAGTTTATTTATCATTATATATCTGTCATAACTAAATAACTTACTATAAATTTGAGTCACTTTTTCTAGGTGTGTTATTGTTAATCCGACATTCGGTCAAATTTCATAATGAATTAAAATTCGCAAAATACTTCTTTGAATTATTCAACACGTATGCAGTCAGTTCATCTACATATTGGTAACATTAATTTAATCGATTCAGGGTTAGTCTGTTCGCGAATTTACCTATAAATGTAAAAGAATGATCAGACATATCGACTATATTTTGATTATCTTAAGATTATAGATAAGAGGAAAATATGACAATAACAAACTGTCACCCATCTTAAAAATCCATAAAACGAAATACGAATTCAAAGCAGAGCAACACGGACCTCCAAAAAGATAGAGCTAGGATCAGGTGCCTAGGAGGAGTGAGCATCCTCTGCTGACCGGCCAAGAGTAAGCATTTACAAGAATCAAAGAGGGGCTTTGAATTTAAAAACAAATGTCACTTTTTCCTTATAAATTGCGTGTGGTAACAACTGTGTTCGTGTTCAATATATTACGTCATTCAGTATTTTCTTTCCAAGACAAAGAAAGGTTTTTACCATCTGCTCACCATCTTTTTGATAAAATAATTCTGTTGCTTCACTCTTAAAATCATTAAATCTCTTTAGAGATTAACGCTTATTAAATGTTGTTATGCACATATTTGCCCAAACAAATGCTCAAACTCTGAGCAATAAATTGTTTTGTCTGATTCTATGGCAAGTCTTTTTTTTTTTTTTTTTTTTGGCTTCTCTTTTAAGTTAAATATTTTGATCTTCAAAACATTGACGGGATTTAGATTAATTGTGGTAGACAATTGACAAACCTGACATAGTTTCATGTTTTCATAATAAGTTTTTAAGCAAAAGGTCATTTTGTGTCTTTTAAAAATCAAATACATTACTTAAAAATTATTTTGAAAGGTCTTATCATAAAAAGTAGCCCTAAAAAAATAAAAGAAAGATTAAGAACGAATAATGAAATCAATGTTTTAACCTTAATTGTAGAAACTACTGATTCTTGATAAAAAAAAAAATAATTTTTATTTATTAATTATAAAAAATAATTCTTGATTAAATTTGTTAAATCAGTTTGAGAACATTCTAAAAGGTGATTTCGCCAAACAAGGGAGCATTGTTTTGCTTTATAATAGACGCGCACATTTTGCTGAAGGTGATTCATTGGAGATTAAAACAATTTACAAAATATGAATGATCCACAATACACTTGCGAACTTTTAAAGATGTAAGGTTTGAAGTTTCTCTTTATTTCTTTAATCAAAATTAATATTTCAAATCAATTTAAAAGGGAAGAAACGAATATTAAACCCATGTGTGCTGTATTCCCTTTCAGGATATATTTCTGGTACTGCTTCGTTAAATACTATAAGCAATGAGCCGGTTCTGTTAAAACTTCATAATGTTTAATTCAAGTATGAATACGCTTTAACAAAAGAAAACAAAGTATCTCAGTAATAAAGAACATGCACTCGTTGATCTACTGAGTAAGAATAAGTAACATTTTATAACGTAACATACTCATTTTCTTTTACATTCACTAAAAGCAAAACTTGGAAATTCAATGAAGTTGTCAATGTTATTTTTTTTTATTAGACTGGCATTTAGAATCAATTTCGTATACTGTAAATAAATTGTTATCCGCAACTTTATTTTGCAATTTACTAGAATAAACTGGTCTGCGAAAGATCACACTCTTGTTGTTATACCTTTTTTCTAATGCCTCCCAAGACTGCATGGCTACGGCATTTTATATTCCATGAATCCACCTTATCTCCTGAAGTTCAATGCCCTATTACTGTAATATAATCAACAGTACCCAATGACTACATCATCTCATACACCCTGAGATACTTCCTCATGCTGCCCACAAAACACAGCTTTCTCTCCTTGTCCACCTTAATGAAGATAAAGGGATTATTTGTGTATGCAGCCAGAAGGAAAAGATCATAGTATATGAAATAAGTTATGAGGCTGGCACAGCTAGAAAAAAACCCCAAACGCATTAAAAGGAAGGTCTAAAGAAAAAGAAGAAGAAATGTTCCAAAGAGATTGTAAAAACTGAAATTCTAGGATAAACGTAGAAATAGAAAAGAATAAAAAAGGTTCAAAACAGTGCAGTGGATAAAAACATTTTTAGTTTGCCTTGAAATTTTGTTTCACTGTTTTTTCACTGATTTTTTAAGAACTGTTGCTTTTAGAATGTATGTGTTTTCTCGAGGTCAAATAGCGGGTGAAGTTAGCCAGAAAAGTAAGCAAACTTATATTACAATAAGTGACGGGTACCTTAACCCATGAAAAGAGAATGCATTCGGCATACCTTTTGCTCCTAAAGGATAAATAAAAAGTACAAAAATCATAGATATAGAAAATATCTTTAATTTAAATTTTCATTATTACTTTAAATTCCTTATAATACGCGAGTACTTAATTCCGCGATCCCGCTGTTTTGTATCAAATAGCGAGAATATAAAATCGCGAACGCGGAACATTTATCCATATTTCTTAATAGCGAGATTTTAAAATCCGCGAGGGGTGCTTCTCGCGATTTTACGCGGATATAAATTCCTCGCGTTTAATTAGGAATTTACAGTACCCTACAGATGCAAGTTTGTTAGATTATAAAAACAAAAGAAACTTTAGAACTAATAAAAACAGCATACACTATATTTATGGCAATACTAAAACCTAACAAATATAAATGCTAATACAGCTTTAATCAATCAGCATTAAATACAAATCAGCATCCCACATAACAAATGTATCTCATACACCTTGACATACTTCCTCACGCTTCCCACAAATCACAGCGTTCTCTCCTTGTCCACCTTCATTCTAATTTCAGAAAACTATCATAAAACTCTCATCACTCTTATACTACAACATTTCATACACCCTGAGATACTTCCTCATGCTGCCCACAAAACAAAGCTTTCTCTCCTTGTCCACCTTCATAAAGTCTGGTCTGGTAATGTCCTCAAACACACGGACAAACTGTCCGTGCTTGGTCAACACGTGGACGTTGTCGCTCTCTTTTCCCGCCACATAGATGTTGTCCTCTCCGTCCACACCCAATCCACACGGAGAGAGAAGACCGGGACTGGTGTATCTCCACACGGTTGTACCCTGACCGTTCATTGCAACAACTTCGTTGGTCTTCCTATTGCTGTAAATTATGTTATACGATGTGCTAGTGATGTGCTTCACTGACGGTCCTGTGTCAAACGTTAAATATCGGCTTCCACGGTCGTTTATTTTTATTATTTTATCACTACATGCCACATATAAATGATTGAAAAGACGTGTTATACTAAATGGTTCCTCGGAAAGTTTTATGGGTTCTGAGTTAAGCGAAAAAAACGAATGTGATGTGACAACCTGCATATGTTTTGTAGTTGGAAATACTATTTTTATATCCCAACCGTCGAGAAAAATTCCAAAAGGATTCGATAATGTGTTTATTGTTCGCAAATAATTACCGCATTTATCAAAAATAAAACACTGGCCAAATTCCCCACACCTGCTATTACAGTTTTTAGTTGAAATTATGAACTGCCCAGTGGAAAGAAATGTTCCATCCCGAATAATTCTGTCTCTAAGAACAACGTCAGAGACCAATCTCAAACGCATTTTATCCAAATGAGTCTTGACAGGTTTTGCATTTTCTAGAAATCTTACATCAGTAAAACTTTGAAAGGACATGATCTTTTCAAATACTTCTGGGTTTTGCTTAACAATTTTAACGTTCATTAGAGAAAAGTTGAAATGTTCCAATCGATGAAAGCATTTATTGGCATTATGATACATAACCGTCATCTCTGTTGCATTTTCCGTCCTTCTGGATTCTTGTATACTTTTCGAACAGTTGCTAGCGCAATGGAATGCATCCAATAATGAATTTATATTTTTTCTTATCTTTTCTATGCTATTATCTAGCCCATTTTTCATATTAGTTAGATATTGGTTTTTCAGAAGCAGAAGATGCTTGATAACTTCGTCAAACGCTTTTTCAGTTTCTGCAGATATCGTATCCACTCTATTTTCCAAATGTGCAACAATATTTTCTTGATCACTTTTAGCATCTAAAAGTTTGTTTTGGAAAATCTCAAGATCTTCTAAAAGCAATTCAAAGCTCTCCTCTTCAAACTGTTTTCTGGTGCTCATTGATGCTTGTTCTATCGATTCAACACGTTGACATTTTCTGTGTAAAGTACTTCCACAGATCGGGCAACAAGGTTCTTCGTGATCTTGACAGAATAAGGTAATACGTATACCCGGATGATGGACACAAAACTCCCTGTTTATTTGATTTGGGACTAAGTCTTTACATGTAATTTCTCTTAGTAAAGCTACTTGATGGTCGCGTGTTGATTGTCCTCTGTTGTGGTATTTTGTGCAGTTCTTGCACATTTTTTCGTTGCAATCAAAACAAAGGTGTGTTGCGTCTTCTCCTTCGCTCTCACGTAGACAAGCTTCACAGAATCTTTGATCAGAACTGTGTACATATTTTTCCAGAATAAAATTCTCAGGAAAACACTTCGTCCAATCTTCAGGATTGTCTGTATCCCTTGTTTTACGAATGTAAACACGGCAAATTGGACAATGAAAACCAAAACTAGACTCCATAGATTTGCATTGATTGACAATGTAAGAATATAAACAACTATGGCAAAATGAATGTTTGCACGGCAGATACCTCGGTGTTATGAACTTTTTGCAACAAATTGAACAGTTTCCTGCATCGAATATTGCACTCGTGTTATCCATTGAATTCGCCATTATTATTTTTTTACAGTTTGCAAATCGAAAATAAAAAAAAACCCTCAAAATATTCTATGATGGCAACAAACAAACAAATTTATCAAAAATGAAATCCAATTAGTAATACAACAAATTTGATAAACTTCTATTCCCTTTGAATCAATAAAACGACTTATCTGTATACATCCGTGTTGTTAGCAACAGTTGTGTTTATTTTGCGGAAAGCACTCCCTATTTAAACTCTTTCAAACGTCTAAATGGAATCCACAATTGTATTCTAAGTTTAAATATGACGGGTATATTTAAAGGTTTTGCATTGGGTGTGTATGAATAGAGTGCAAATTGTTCTCGTCTGAGTTACATTATTTTGATCTTTCAAAACGTTTATGTTCATCTGACGCTTCTCTTCATGAAACCTAGATACTCGGCTTTTTGATTGATAATTGTTTGCTTACAAAGGAACTGTAACAACCATTAATGATACAACGCCGCTTAATGATATAAATAGCATTAAGCGCTGCAATTGCAACGCTTAATGCTATAAAAAAAATTTTGCATTAACAGTTGACATGTCCAATTGTTAATGATAAATCGCCGCTTAATGATAGAATTGTATCATTAATCGTCACAAATGCACAGCAGCCTCAACGCTTAATGAAACAAGCAGATATCGACACCCTAATGATACAAACTTTATATCATTAAGCAGTCGCAACCTTTAATGATACAAAGTTGTATAAATGAATGAAATTGAATCTTTTCATTTTCTTCACTTTGATCAACAATTATAATTTTAGTTTTTTAGATCTATTCTATGTAAAAATCTAAATTGTATATAGGTGTTCCGGCACGCATAGTTACCAATTATCTTTATATTGCATACAATGATACGTATTGATGAAATAAGTAGCTAGATAAAATTAATTTGTTACTAAGGGCTACCGTTGTCATGGTAACGTAAACCAAAGATAGAAAAATGGCAAATCTTATCAACTCTAAAGCAATATAGAGAATAATATCAGCTTATCTAAGTTATGAAATGTAATTTTTTAAATTAACTTTTTGTTCAATTTTCAAATTATAGAAATACATTGGTAGGCAAATCAACATCTAAAGAATGTTTTCATGGAAAGCGAAAATTATTTTGAAAGCACATTTTTGTATTTTTTACATGTAAATACCATAGAAGTTATTATTGTTATTGGACCAAACTCATAGTGTATAGCTGTATTGAAAATATGCACATCATATAAAATAATGAAACATGTTTATATGGTAACAAGGTTAATGCAACGTGTTTTTTCTTCTAGATGACCATCATTTGTGATTAATGAGGCATCAAATAAAATAACTACTTTAGAAACCTTAAAATGACCCGCATTAGTGTACTATTATATGGAATACTTGTTGCAATGATTATTAATTCTTAAGCCAGTGTGAACGCCAAAGAAAATATATATTTATCTGTTATAATTAAACATTCATTAAATATAAATGCGTGGAGGAATTTTTCCTCTCTAATACCTTTTCCCAATAATATATGTCCATTGTATGGACAGTTTATATCCGAAAAATGAATGTATTTTTTGTTTTGCGATTTCGAACAGCGTTCAAAAACCGATTCATCATTGTGTGTGTGTGGGGGGGGGGGGGGTTGTGACAAAAGCGCATTGATTTGATTGTACAGTCTTAAGGAGGCCGATTGGGTATTTTTGCGGAAAAACTACAAAAGCAAAACTCTTTGTTTTTTAGCCATGTGCAATTTACACCAACTCTAGTTTATCTGCAAAGTTTCAAGAAAATCGACCGTCTGGTTCTGTTTAGGGGTCATCTCAAAATACAGGTACATATACTATAGGAATATATAGAAAATTGCCATTTTCGGCAATTCGAAACAGATTAAAAATTATTACAATAGCTTTTTTTCTCAAATTGCAATATGTGATAAGTAATACCATTTTCTACATTATACATAAAAAAATTTTAAATTCTATCGTCTGGTTATTAGTGGGGGGCATCTCAAAATAATAAAATGCACCAAATTTTGTTATATATTTAGAGTATTGCAAAGTCAGACTGGTGTCATTGATTCATTAAAAAATTCAGAAAATTCCCCCAGGAATAGCATTATTCTATGTACATGTATAGATTTTCAATGGCGTACGACTTTTACTTTTTCTTTTATGTTACTTTTTATAACGCACTCCTGCAAAGTTTCATTTTATCATAACGTCATATTAGCAGAATGGCAACGCCCACCTACCGTACAACGGAAAAATCGTTAAAAAAATAAAATTTTCCTTACAAAATATAAATATTTTTATCTGTTTTTTGTTTATTGTGTTTGATTTTATAAATGATATCGAAAAAAAAATTCATAAAAAGTATAAATACACTGTATTTTACGAGAATGCGCAAAACATCCGCAATGAAAACTAAAGTCGGCATCCTTAATATGTTTGTTTTTGTATAATATAATTATTGCAATAAACTGAATTGCCGTTTGATTTTTCTATGATGGTGTTCATACATATATAATGTTTAATATGCATGACAAATCTGTATTAAATATTAAAAGGGGATCAATTTTGTCTTTTTTTAACTGTTGACGGCATGTGTTCAGAACTATTTTTACTAAATTTCCAAACATTGTCTACATCGCATACATGTACATATGAACATGTACAATACTATTCAGCATCGTCATATACAGTACCTATCTTCTTTCATACATCAAACAATCATATTGTAATTTTTTAACTTATCCAGTGAAAGTAAAACACGACAGAACACTCAACAGACTCAAATTGTTTTACTAAAAACAAATAATAAAAGGGACGTTCAAAGCTTCACCAAAAGCCTCATAGTTACCCCCCCCCCCCCCCCCCCCACCCGAACAAAATATCTTACTCTTTGTTTGAATTAAATTTGGATCCAGTTGTCATATTGTAGATTTCCAATTTAAACTTGCCTATTGAAATTTCAAAATTTACAATATGAAACAAAATATATGGTTATTTTAATGATATAGAAATTCATAATAAGTCCGTGTAGCATTATGGGTAGAACCCCATCCCCTCCCTTCATCAAACCGCCTGTGGCTGAAAACCCAAAACATCGATCTCGCACAACAGTAAACACTTACATTAGCCTAATTGTCTGCGTGAATGTAGCCCCCCCCCCCAAATATAAAAATAAATAAATAAAAAGATGAATAAATAAAGACTAAAAGATAACATTTAGTACTCCTTCTTGATAACACGATCCATAAAATTAGTTCTTTTGTTTATAGATAATAAAATATTGATAAGTTCGCGGGTTATATGACGAGGAAAGCCTTGTCTGTAGCACTTTTCATTCCGCTTCCTGTAAGCAACCGGTCTCCCGTAGGCAATCACGCAAAAATCACGCATTTTTAAAAAAAAATCTACATAATCAAGTTCTTATGCGCTAATTGCCTAATTCACTTGTGTATAACGACAATCATGTGAAAGTGTGTATGCATTCACTTCTCACAGTTTCATCTGCTTTTTTTCATTCAAAAGTATGTTCAATGTACATGGTATCAATATTATCAAATATTTTGTTAAAATGTGTTTAAAATATGGATTTATAAATAACGGTACTGGTATTTCAGCTAACATCACAATTTAATTTTTCTTGTAAAAGTAAGAGAAATGTTTGTTGAAATATTAGACCATTCTTGTTTAAACGCATTACGTAAAATGATTAGATTATACTATGTCTACATACTTAATTTTCTTACACTAGTATTGATACAGTATTGATACACAAGTAAGACATTTATTACTATTCTTTATTTGCTCAATATATATATCTTATTGCTTTTTTAACAACAGTGTTATTTCATTCATTTTTACAATTTTGTATCATTAATGGGTGCAACTGCAACGCTTAATGATATAAAGTTTGTATCATTAGCGGTTGAGGGTGTCGATTTTTGTTTGTTTCATTAAGCGTTAAGGCTGGTGTGCATTTGGGACGCCTTATGATACAATTCTATCATTAAGTGGCGATTTATCATTAACAGTTGGACATGTCAACTGTTAATGCAAGAATTTATAGCATTAAGCGGCGTTGTACCATTAACGGTTGTTACAACGAACAAACAAACAAAAACAGCAACGTTATTTTAAACAGTCAAAAATACATGTTAATATATACAAAGGTTAAAAAACTTATAAAGAAAATACCACAAAATATCACACACTAATTTAATATAACTTGTATGAACATATTTTCTCTATTTTTTGTTTAAGTATTAATTAAGTGCTTCCAGGAATGAAGATAGATTTAGGACGTCAAAATGGAAACAAAAGAATAAAAATTTTGAAATGTATGCATAACTAAGTACTCGTCGCTGAAAGTTTCTCTATTCACACCTTTTATATTAATATCACCAAGCCAATACCTATGATTGAATTATTGCGATTAAAGAAAACCTAAAAAGTCATATTTTAAGGAACGTTTTTATTACAATCATTAGATATTTAAAACGATAGTAAGGTATTTTTTAAAATTAAAAACAATATTACCAACTTAAAAAAGCATTCAACTTATCTATTTTAATACTAAGTAATAAACAAGTTACACACCTTTACACTCATTAAGGGGTGGTCTGATACATATGTAAAAATCTGAAAAAGGAATACACGTTACGCGTATTCGTTTTTTCCCTTTCTAAATGTCCACAAAGTAAGTCGTTAGGCTAGAAATACACATGATATCCACAAAAGAACTAACCAGGCTAGATAATACACATGATATCCACAAAAGAACTCATTAGGCTA
>WFKH01011926.1:84963415-84977421 GCA_016163765.1 Magallana hongkongensis | reverse complement strand
GTTAGTTTTTGGGGGTAAATTTCCACTCTGAAGAGTTTCTTAATTTTTTGCTACGTGTTTCCTCTCTGTGGTATACGGAAAATAAACCTTAAAATGTATTGATTTGCTTATATTGGTGCTTTTATGAGATGAAACGTTCAAAACAGAAAAAAAAGATTTTCTGTTTTGATTTTGGAACACGTTCTAAGTGTTATGCAAATTTATGAAAATTGTGTCACACCTGTTTCTCAGAAAATCAGAAAAGAAGGTATTCATGCGATGTTCCACAAATGCTATGTTAAAACATTTGTATAGCTGCATTGAATTAATATAATCTGTAGTCCAAGATCCAGATGCGGATAATCAAACATTTCCGGAAAATACGAAAAACTAGTCAAAATATAATAGGAAAAAATTGTGCTTAATAGCACACTTGTCTACATTAAGAAAGGAAAAGACACGTTTCAAAGAGAGATAGAAATAAATGAGGACGGGTTTTAAGTGTAGCGCAGGACAGAAAAGGCTACACATCGTTTTGATATGCTAATGAAGGGATAATGAGATATGACGTCATAATATATGCCCCGCCTCTGTATTTCCATATATGGAAAATATATCGAAAACAGCAGTTTAAGCAAAAAATACTTCATAAGAAAAAATATCACTACGAATCAATCATGTGTGTTGTTATAAGTTTACAACAATCAAAATATACGAAGAATTTCCATAACGCATCTGTCGTTTGTATGTGAATCTGCGTCCTAAAAGCGCTCGCCAGACGATGTAAACACGTGTAGCTGGTATTCCCGATGATAGCGATCTTTTGATGATTTATCAGGTATGGAGAATAGATATACAGTGTATTTGTAATGTACCAGATAGCTAAATAACTATTTTATTGTGATTTTATACAGTTGATGAATTTCCGATCGACTTAGTGTGTTGTTTCGTTCAAAACATGAGGATAGACTGCATTGTTTACATTTATACAATGTACATGTAGCCAGTCCGATGTTGATCATTTTCATCTGAGCCAATCGACACGAATCAGTTCATAGTCCTTGTAATGACAATACTTACATGTAGTTCTACACAACAGTTGTTTTTTTCAATTTGTAAGTAAACAATACAAGACTGTGTGAAAACAGCTGATTTGATTTTGTAAAAATCAGTACAGTACAGGCTAAAGGATTATAAACAGCTTAGCTGTTTCATTTTCTGAAAATTGATAAACAACTGATCAATAACACCTTTTTACTGTGTTCAGAATTCTTCTATGACAGTTCATTTATATTTTATACACATTCATGCATGCAGTTGATGCACATTGATTCTTATTACTATAGCTAGTTTTTTATAACTCAAAATATTACTATCATAACAGTGTTTGAAATCTTGTCACCTGGATTCATACTTATGTTTCTGTACTGAAACGAATAATAATAAACAAATGGCTGCTTGTCTCCATCTGATTTTCTCTAACTGTCGAGGAATCTACATGTACAAGTGTACATGTATGGTCATATATGATATGGTTGTTTAGAATGTGTATGTGTAACCTTCAAAATAATATTTAAAGTGTTGGTCATTTTACCCATCCATGTAGACCTTTCACAAAATGTTCAAATTACTTTTGACATGTCCTAACTATGCATTTGTATAACTTCCCATAATTATTTTTTTGTTATTTGCAGAGTAATTTGAAAAGTGCCACACTGGTTTGAAAGAGACTTGAAGAAAATGTAAGTATATAACATACATGTTTAAGTACAATAATTCATCATTGAAATAATAATAAATCTGATAATTCTATGAGACAGTTAGGAAAAGCATTTTCATGTATGAATGGTTTCATGTTTTAAAATGATTGATAAAAACCTATGTTAATTATAAACCTACAATTTTGAAGAGCTCATGTTTACAAAATCAACAATACATGGTATGTTTTCACACTGACAGCAACAGCAACAGAGAGAGAGAAAGAGAGAGAGAGAGAGAGAGAGAGAGAGAGAGAGAGAGAAGCACTTTTAAGATAAGGCCGGGTAAAATAAAGGGGTGCAAGTAATATCCCAGTGGGCATTTCAACGTTGAAACAACGTTGTTTCAACGTCAGGCATCAACGTTGAATCAACGTTGAAATAACGTTGAAATAAGGGTGCATATGAAAGTTTAGGCAACGTTGAAAATGTAACGTTGTTTCAACGTCAAAATTCAACGTTTATTCAACATAGAAATGGTGTTGAAATTTGGTTTAAAATATGACGTTGAAAAAAGACTTTTTCGGAAAATGTTGCTTATAAACATAATTTTATTATGTTGTGCTGTTTTATGTGTTTTGACACTTTATTTAAAAAAAAAAGAAGATAAGATCCAAATGTAAAAAGTCGCCTTTCATTTAAATCCTGGTAATATAGGACTACATCCTTCGCTAAACAGCTTGTGTATAAAGTCCTCGTTAAAAAGTGGAACTTGGAACAAAGGATGTCAACACAAAAACGTAGAATCCACAATAATCAGTTCATCATTTGTACTCTGCAGACTGTTCTAAATCAAATAACTCCCAAGATATTTCAATGTAAAATATTAAATAGTCACAATAGTCCAAAAGCTAAAATCCCGGCATTTTACTGTACTTCAAATCCGTGTAGTGACTGCACGAGGTGTACCTAAGATTTGATCTTCTTTGTTCACCACTAGCGTCTTTAGCAGTCAAGCTGACATAAAGCAGCCTGGTAAATTGCATAACTCCCATGATCAGCAGTGCTTGCAGTAGTGATATGTCCGCATCCCCTTATCACTGACCTAGTTAATGCAATTAGGCACTTGCTGTACGCAGAGCTCAATCTCAAATTTCTTGTATCAAAGCAATCTTTTGTTTTAAAATGTAACGTGAAAAAATTATTTAACATTTCGTTTATCTTATCAAAATCTTTGATATTGAAATTGGATAATACAACAATTAATGTACAATAATTTTATTCAAAATCCAATAATATAGAACTAAATTCAAATCAACATTAATATTTGTAGAATACATTGTGTAATGCTTCCACAATTGACAAAATATAAATAAAAGCTAAATAAAAAAAAAAATTAAAAGCAAGTTTCAAATTTGATAATATCTGTTGAGTTTCATTTATTAATACGTTGTTTCAACGTAGAAAAGTGGTTGATGTCTTCAACGTTGAAAAAAGGTTGGGTATTCAACGTAGAATCAACGTTGAGATATGGTTTGGGTTTCAACGTTAAAACTTCAACGTTGAATCAACGTTGAATAATGGTTGATCAACGTTGCAACTTGATTTCAACCATTTCTCAACGTTGAAACAACGTTGCGTGCCCACTGTGATATATATCAGGAGTGAGGATACTAATAATTTCATATCAAACCGAAAATCTGTCTCAAAGCTGTATTTGAATTTGTGCAAAATCTAAATGCATATCTAAACATAATGAAATGTTTATTAAGATTAATAAATTCCATTGTATGTCAAATTGTAGAAAATACTCCATTTCAGTCTTTCAGTCATTTTGATTACAAGTTAAACTCACTGAAATATAATTTTCGTTTTAGCTGGTACCTGTCTACCTGCTTTGTTTTGGGATTTACATAAATGATGTTCTTATTGGTGACAATTTACCCACACATTTATCCTGGGGATATAAAAGATGAAATGATGAAAAGAAAAACCTGAACTTTAAGAACAGGAAGACTGTGTTTTTGGAGAGAGAAGAGGAACAGAACTAAGAAGTCATACAATAAACACATTGACATCATAATTTATAAGGAAATTGCAATTTTGGGTGTGCATGCATATGTCAGGTTTAAATGTTGTCACATAATTTTTGTTTTCAGAAAGTCCTTTTATCTTCTTGAATTAATAAAAACAAATGAACCAAATATAATTGTTTTTATATTCATAATTTTGTTTGAGAAGTGGAAGGGGAGGGACATTTACTTAAGTTAGCTATATCGAATTGCTATATGCTGTATGAATTAACTAAAGGATGTAAATGGGTGGGAGAGAGAGAGTCTCTCACATAGGGAAATTCAGACTTATTTAAATTCTATATATTGATGTGAACCAAAAATGGCTTTTGATCGCCTTTTCGCAGGATTAACACACCCTAAAAAGTCACGTGACCGTAATATTTAGACATGGTCAAGTAAAGGTGACCCATATCTGTACAAAAACACCCAAAATAGTTTAGAACTTTTCATTACGCAGAAATAAATAAACAAAAGCAAAACGACCTCCTTTTACTGCTGTTTGAAAAAAAAATGTTGCCTTAACTGTCCTGCGAGATCCTAAAACAGAATTAACATGGCAAAGGAAACGGAAAATGGTACAGAAGAGATGGTGAATTTTGTCACTGCAAAAAAAATTTTCTAAAAGCAAAAGATCTTAAACTTCAGCAATTGCAAGTAACATTTAAAACACTCACGAATGTCAAACTAACTGAATCTTCAGGTTTCGTTGATTATGAGGCAAGAATTTTAGAGTAAACTAAGACTACGGATATTACCATTAAATTTGGAAAAGTTTACTGCGCTCTTTTATGTCTGATGGAAATTTTTTCAATTATAACTTAGAGTGTTAATTAAGCATGTCTGGTGTATGATAAAAATAGATCAGATGAACCCATACCATCGCCGTAGCTTTCTTTGTCTTCAAAATTTCTTCGCTGAACCTGATGGTTTTACCATTATTCAAACGATCTTAAATAGAATTCCATCAATAAAAAAGTTGACTTATGCTTCTTTGAGTTAAGAACAATAAAACCTATTGTAGATTTGTTTGTTCAATTTCATCATTGTAAAGGTAAAAAGAAAATTTAAAAAATTCATTCACGTCGGCCATTTATTTTTCGACTGCATTCAAATAACAGGTGAAAAATGTTTTAATAAAATAAAAACTACAACAAATAATTCAAACACAAAAAAGGAACCACCCCAACCCCCAACCCCCCGCCCCCCAAAAAGAAAACCACAATACAAACAGAAGTAAAATTTGTGAATCTACTCCTATGAATTACATGTGATGGCAAATATTTTTTCCGTGTCATGTTTCTTACAATTTTGTCTTGGAATGTATTTGCACAAGCACATGGTCGTATTTCACTCAATATTTTTCTTTCAAGAATATCCATTTATTTGAAATTTTAAAATTTCTCTGCATCTTTTTTTGTTTTAATAAAATAACAATGGCAGCCGCAAGTCTTGGAAGTTTTATATAGAAACAAGATTTAAACATTATATTAACGACGTGCTGCAATATAATATCCGCCTAATTATGAATGCAAAATATTTAAAAGTTTCCTGTATAATTGGTAGTGTTTACCGTATAATGTATAACCTTGTAAGCTTGGATAACAATATCCACGTCTTTTGAGCCAACTTATTACTTGAACATAATAACATTCTTGAATTATCCTCCCCCCCCCCCCCCCCCAAAAAAAAGTTGTTCTTTGGATTATTGTCTGTATCATCCACTTTCTCAGACTGTATTGAAATCTGAGGAAAAAATCTTAAAATAATTGTCCGAATTGTAAATATCTAGTTTTCTAACCTACGATAAGTTTGAAATATCTTAATCAAGCCACAATTAATGATCCACTCTATTAAGGTATTTGCTTGTCATTTCATTCGAGGAATAAGTTCAAAGCAGAATATTTGAGGTGGAATCTTATGGAATAAGTTAACAAATGGAACTAATATGATATCAATAACCTTTTTATAGATTTGAACTTAAAACCATTAGTTTGTTGCAGTTTTGCAGCATACATTGAGTGCAATAGATACGATGAACTTGTTATCTTTACCTAAAACAATGCATTTACTTCTTTTGGAATTTCAAAACTACGAGACGTACATAAGCGTTTATAAAACGTTATGCAACCAGTGTTATTTATTTTAGTTTTATTCCTTAAATATGGTTTATTTTAAGAATAAAGAATCATTCTTTGTGTATTATGAGGTGATCAAGTACGGTCGGGATAATCAAATTTAATAAAGCTCGAAGGGCTTTATGATAGATTTGATTACGCCCCCACGTATTTGATTACCATATTATATTCAAAGAATGATCCCAAATGACTTATATTTATATAATTTTCAGCAATTGTACAACTAAATTTTAAAATAATCATTGAAATGTATTGGACTATACATAAAAAATCGATTCGTAATGTTATCACAGACAAATACACTGGAAAATGTAAATATAATTAATAAGCGATGTTAGATTACTTTTATTTTAGACGACCATTATAGTTGTAAAAGAACAATAGATTAACTGCAGACAGGAAGCGAAATAAATTTTATTTATTAGGGTGTTTGAAAGTTAACGAATTGTGTCCCAAACGTTGCACACTATTAACTTCCTGCATCGGATTACTTCAAAAAACAGGTATGTTAAGAACCTGAAATAATACCTAATTTTCTCAAGTATTTGTCCAAAACCATGTAATTAAAATGTTTACATTTCTTCCATTTCAGATATATGTTAAAAAAAAAAAAAAAAAAAAAAAAGAAGATGTCATTATCCGATATCACGTTGAAATCTGTTTTTTATACTGTCTGTTTGAAGTAAACATAATCGAAAAGATTGACAAAAATGGCGACCTCGCAGGAAGAATATATTACAGTCGACGATATAAGGGTGTGTTCCATTTGCTTTGAAAAATTTAAAACAGCGAGATATTTCCCATGTAAACATTCATTCTGTCAGGGTTGTTTATATTCTTATATTACCAGTCAATGCAAATCTACATTAGGAGAGTATTTAAAAAAGTATAATTTCAGGGAAGGTATTCTAAGTTTAGATGTAAAATTTATTGCTAATATTATTAGACTATTTTTGATTATTTACAATTATATAATTTGTAATGTAAATGTGCATGTATCATGAAATACAATAAAGTTACTTTTATTTCAATTTTGTGCTAATATTGGGATTCCAAGAGAATTTAAAAGTTCAAACAAAATAAGTTAAGTTATTAATGGATCACTTTACTTTTTCAATGCAAGAATCTTACGAAGAGCTTACTTTTTCGATAATTAAACATTGAATGTACAAAAGTATGCTTACATTATAATAACTCTTTCAGTAAAAATCATTGGGCTGTTGTTCTATTAGGTACTAGTTTTTGTCTGATGGTGATTTTGAAACCACACTTGAAATAGTAAAGAACTAAAGCCACGAAGGGTCAAGATCGGCCTAATATTCAAAATTGACAATGTTACCAGGAAACAATCTCAGGCCAATGTAATTCACAAAAATATAAGCCTCCGCTTGGTTTGGTCCCTATGAATGACGCATGTAAAGAGCCCGTTTTTAACGTTGGTTTACCAACGCTTTATGACGTCATATTAAATACAATGGCATAAGTTTTTCATAAATAAAATTAAACTACTAAAAGTATTTAAAAACAGTGCACAATGACACTGAAAATTACAATAAAAACCAAACACAAGAGTAAAACATTTTACATTCATATACATGTCATGGTGCATATTGATAAATACATTTTTAAAAATGTTATATCTGCATATATCACCAAATACCCAACTTTTCGCCAATCTGATTAAAATTTCGATCTCGCACAGGGCTATTTTAGAGACAAATTTCTAGCGAAAAGTCAATCTAATTACAATTCAGATCTATTTTTCGATATAACACGATATACGTATCAGTGTCCAATTTGTTTTTGAAAGTGAATCAAAACACCACAAACAAACAAAAATCAGCGATTACCTAGCGCATTTAAATTTAAATAGTTAATGGAAAAAATTGCTATGTGATTTAGAATTGTATCACCCAATTTGATTATCTGAGCTCTAAAAAATGTTTCTTTTATTTAGATTTATAAAAAATTGTGTTATTTTGCTTAAATACAGTATATGTGATTATAGTAATCCGTCATGTTATTTTATTTTTTAGTCAATAAACAAGTGTTAAAACGTTTAAATCAATTTAAACCTTACCTCAACAGCTGATAAGTACAATATACATTGTACATCAGATAATGCAGAGAGCCAGACCTTTCTAGCGATGGGGGTAGGTTGGGAGTGTGGTGTGGCGTGTAGTTGGTATGAGTCTCTTTTTCAGTAATCCCCTCCGCTATAAATTCACGCTTTTGGAGTGTACAAACATCTCAGGTTATATATTTACAAAAGTTTTAAACTATAGTTGCATCTTATTGCATTTGTTAAAATCATAAACACTCACAGAATGTTCCGCCAAAGTATGAATTTTAATATAAAGACCCATAAGTGTACTACCACACCAAAAATAAGCTTGCGACCTCTATGCAAGAAAAGTTTTATGTTCATCGCTTGGAGTTTTTGGCAAAGCGTGAACACAACATGAGCAAAGCATGCGATTATCGTGTTGAACGGATTTTTAAATTCATGCGGCAACCTTTTTCAACAATGACATGGACAGTAATAACATACATTTGCGTAGAAAGTCTTTCATTCCGCTACGATATTCAAATAAACAATATTAATCGAAATATTATATACAATTTGAAGATATGACTCATATAGATCTATAATTCTAAACAAATTTTTGGTAATATTTTACACGCCATGTTGTTATTAACATACATGTATTTTTCTTCGATAACTGAACTTATTTTATTGTGAACAGTCAGCAAACATATCACTTTAGTATCCAATAACACCCGATTTAGCTGAACCTGTCAATCAAGCTCTCTGTTTTTGTTTTGGATTGTCAAGCGTTTCGTTGTTGTCAAAAGTCATTAGAAATAATTTTAAAGAAGTTTAAATATTGATTTTGATATATTTTACAATTTAAATGATTGGAGAATGTGCAATTAAATGAACAAAAATTATTTCCATAAAAGAATATAATCTGTACATACTATATGCGATGGAAAAAAGAATCCTGATTACGCATCTAGGTGAAGGACACCCATGGATTACCATATGAAATAAATGCACTAAAAACAGACAATTTCAGAGAAAGTCTATAAACTCATCCAAATATGGCAATGTTAAGTTTATACATCATTATGTTATTATCGATCTCCCTACATTTTTCACCGGAAAACAGCCACCGCATCAGCTGTTTAACACGTGATACGCTAAATATTATTCATCTACATATTACTTCATATATCGCAAAAGTTCAACGATATACGAATGAAAGATTAAATTGTTGTTAATATCACTTAAAAGAGAATTAATTGCTTAATCTAGAAAGTGCTGGGAGGAACTATAACAGTACCAACAACATGCTTTATTTTAGTATTGATCGTTCAAATTTAAGAAATTTTGTCGATAACTGAGGCAATTCACGTATCAGAAAAAATGTTTTCTTTAGAGCCACAACTTGCTCCCAGCACTTTTAACAATCACTGGTATTAAATGACAATAAAAACGTTAAACACAATCCTTAACATTGACAAGATATCGTTGAAATTTTGCAATTTTAGACAGGCATGTATGATTTTATGCAAATTAGCCGATTTTCAAACGCACTGATGATCAGGATCAAGGGCAGATAATCTTACCTTGTGAAGCGCGGAAAATTTTAAGATTTACATCGTTAATCGTTGGTTATTCCTTATCTGCACAATTCATTAAGCTTTTGAACCTTTTAATTCGTAAACTACACAGGAATTTTACCCATTCATTATTTTTTGTTCAGTTTAAACAGAAAGGAGTGATGAATTCCTCAATGCACCAGAACAGACAAGCACATGCGCGGATCTAAGGTCTAGAGTGGGGGCTGGTTTTCTAAATGTCTCTCCCATATAACTTCAGACTAATTTAAGTGTCTAGATAGCAGGCTAAAGAAATGGTAATGAAAATCCAGATCTACGTAGGATTGTTTTTGAAAGGGGAGGGGGCAGACTCATCCAAAACAATAACCGATTTCTTTACATGCTCTCAAAACAGTTGGGGGCATCTCCATGATTATTAGTATTTTTATAGGTAAATTTTAAAGAAAATGTTTTCGGCGATAAAATGGGGGGGGGGGGGGGGAGAGAAGTACTAGCCCCCACCTTATGCTACGTGCCTGCTTTATTCCAGCTCTGCTTATAAATATGTATTTTGATATTGTTATGAAGTAAGTGTGTCTCTGCCTCGATCAATATAAAGTAATCTTGCTTATAAGAGTATATCTGCCATAAAGTCAGGATATTTTTTCATCATATTAAGATACACAATTCTGTTAAAGATACACTAAACCCTTATATTTCTCTAGATTTTCATAAACAACTCAAGAAAATTGTCATAAAAAAATACATATGATATCAAATAAATACAAAATATAGAAAACAAAATATATTTTTTATTGAATTTTTTTTTCAAAACTCATAATTGTAAATTTCTTTAAACAGCTTAATTTTTTTAATAATGTCTTAATACATTCAAAATACACCAAAGCATGATGACGAGCACTTTCTTATCCATCATGTTTATGCATTATCAGATAATGTTTTATTAAATAGTCTGTAGAACACAGGGAATAAGTGGGTAGGTGTAACAGGGTAACCTCAAGAGTTGAAACCACAAGAATCGACCCGCAAAACCCATGTCCCCAGGTGGTACCAGAAGTCCATATTGGGCTGAAATTAAAATTTAAAAAATTAATTAGCTGTGTGAACATATTCATAGCAAATACTGAATATTTGTTGAAAAAAGTACACTGACCATGAAATGTAATCAGTATGACAAGATTGCAGTACAGAAACCAAATTTGCATAACAGGTCATGATATCTTAGATATAAACTATAAACACATATCAAATTGAGAGAGAGAGAGAGAGAGAGAGAGAGAGAGAGAGAGAGAGAGTCTGCTTTTATCTTTTACTTAATTATAATTCGATGAGTTTCTATCAATGAGATGTCCATAATGTCAAATTGATAAAACAGGACTATCAACAGTTTCGTTTAAAGTCATCTTTTCGTAAGTTATATGGTCGATACGACAACCTTGTCAGCAAATACAATCTTCCACTGAGGCGCATGCTGACTGACGTTTTTCATACTAATTGTTAGACCATAATTAATTACCTAATTGTCTACGGACTTTTGCGGTGTTTATTTTCCCGATTACGACAAAGAGCACACGGCGGGTGTGACCGGTCAGCAGAGGATGCTCACTCCTCCATGGCACCTGATCCTACCTCTATCTTGGAGGTCCGTGTTGCTCTGCTTTGAATTTGTATTTTGTTTTATGGATTTTTGAGATGGTTGACGGTTTGTTATTGTCATTTTTTCATGCAACAGATAAGCAGAGCAAAAATTAATCCAACATATACATGTATTTGTATTATCTCAAAATTGTTTGTATACAATGTACATATACATGTGCTATGCATGGACACTTTATCTAGAAATGAATCAATATGTATTTACACAAAGATAAACCATAAACAAATAACAATAATTCTGTAAAACAAATTATATTAAATCCCGAGAAGTCTGTTTAATGAATATCTGGGAACATTACCCTGAAATTCTGACCTAAATGAAGTTCTTTTCAGTTTTAAGCTTAAACTCTTTTTTTAAGAAAATACATAAATAAATTCTAAAAATTTACAAAAGACTCACAGATGACGAAAAAATTTTGAAACGTTTGGCTTGAAAAAGATTAAGAGAGAACGAAAGAAAAGACATCATATTATTAGAACACTGTTCTTTTTCACAACATTTCATGTTGAATACACATCTTTATCGATTGTATAGTTGTCGTTTTTGCTCAGCTAAACCAAAGGCTCTTGTGTCCTTCTTCCGTCCGTGTTCCATCCGTCTGTCTGTCTGTCCGTCAATTCGTCTGTAAACTTTTCTCTTTTTTTACTTATTTTCTAGAACCAAAAGGGCCATTTTAACCAAAATACAAATCATTACTGTTTGATGGGGATTCAAATTTATTTAAAAGGGAGGACAATCACGAAAGAGTAAACAAAAATTGTGTGTGTCCTAAAAACTCTTTTCAAGAACATACGCACCGGATATGCCAATATTAAAATAATGATGTTATGTAAAGAGAGTATTCTAATTGTAAAAACCGTGATCCCCGGAGCTATACTTAGGCCACAAGAGGAATTTAAAATAGAAATATAAAGAGAAAATGTTCAAAAACTGGGGTCGCAAGAGGGGTTCAAAAAATCACGTAGAAACATATAAGAAATATGTTTTTTTTATATTTACATGTTTCAGTGTTTTTGTCTGTGATAACACTACTAATCGAGTTTATATTATTTCATATAACGTACTGTTGAGGCGCAAGCGGGGTTTGCATAATTTAAAATGGAAACCATATAAATATGTCAATACTCTAATGTTTAATCGTACAATTGCTATGAATTATATAATTATAAGTAATAAGGAATCATTCTTCAGGTAATAATTTCGGTCGGAGCGTGGTCAAATCTATCATAGAACCTTTCGGCTCTTCTGGATTTGACCACGCCTCGACGAAAATCATCACTTCATCATACTCAAAGAATGATTCCCTATTACTTTATTTAAAATAACTAAAATACTACATGGTGAGAATACTATGCAAATTTTCTCGGATAATGTATTTTCTACGTGTAACTTAGTAAAACAATGGCACCAAGTACCGTACTGGCGCCCGAAGAGGTTCTACAAGAGAACTCCAATGCTACAGTTTGTGAGATTACTTTGCAAGCATCCTAAGATAATGTAGATTGTGATGTAGATTGTGAATTGTTGAAACCGTGACCCCCGGCCAATACAAGGAACAAAAGAGGGGTTCAAATTCAAACATTCAAATATAGTAAGAAAAAGTTTAAAAATCTTCTCACGAACTACAATACTACGATTTGTGAGATTACTATGATACTGTAGAATGTAAGTTGTACAAAATGTGACCATGAGGTCCTAGTGGTAGTTTAAAGCTCAACATAGAAATATGTAGGGAAAATGCAATGTTACGTTTAGTGACGTCACTATGCAAACATTTTTATAATTTTTTATTCTTATGGCAGATTCTCATTTACTTTTAATAATTATTTATAAATAGTTCATTTCCAATCTTGTCATATGTGATATATTGATGCCAGTGAAAATAAAACTGGTTATGATGTATAAAAACTTTGCTTTTTATACATCGTTTAATGAATTCTCAAATCTTAAAATCTATGATGAATTTTTTTTTAGTTTTACAATACAGTTGAACTTCAATATCTTGAACACTGATATCTCTAATACGACGCAGAAGACGAAATGATTTTTGAGTCCCAACCACTCCTTTTTTAAGGTATTTTACCCTCAATATCTGGAATGCTCGGATATCTCAAAGTTTTTAAACAGTCCCATCTTGTTCGAGATAACGAAGTATGACTGTATTTTAGAAATTTTCATATTCTTTAATTTTGAAAAAGATACAAGAACTGTTGTTAAGGTGAGCAATGTTGCCCATGGGCCTCTTGATTTTATTTTCCTTCTTGGTAATGTCTCCATTTAAATATAATTTACCGAAGTCGTACTAAAAAGGTGGTCTTAAACTTTTTAAGTTTTGCATGATCATTACTTTATATTGTTTTCTTTAAATTAATATGCTTCCATTTCCATTGACGACTGCTGAAAAATCACGTGATGTAAAAATGAGTCAGAGTACATGTACGATACATTCAGGAAAATATTTCAAACTCCATTACTAGTGTATTAATGTAAAATCATTTTAAAAACAGGTATTAATGATATCATGTTATGTGTCTGCGTTATCAAAAATATTGGCTGTTGTCTCTTTTATACTAAAATGTTCTAAATTTACGCGACATTACACTTTTAGTCAAAGAATATTGAAAACTTTTTATCATCATATTCACTTAACCATTTTCCTAATGTAACTAATGTTATTTTTATATCATCATGGACACCATTATCAATGTCCTCACAAAATCGATGTGAATTTATCATTTTTTACTTAAAATGAAAACACAACAACTAAATACATGTATTCAACCATCATAATGTGATAGTATCAAATGTATTTCTATATGTATTTATTCGTTTTATC
>WFKH01011926.1:84950047-84963405 GCA_016163765.1 Magallana hongkongensis | reverse complement strand
AATAAATTGACTGAAACCATCAACTGCCTCCTTTCTGCTCGGTTACAATAAGGGGTAATAATGCATTGTGTTTATTGATGCATCATGTCATTAAGCCTGAACAAATTATTTCATTATTTTGTTTGTCCTCGAACACATGGACAAACTGTCGTCCTTGGTCAACACGTAGACGTTATCGGTCTTTTTTCCTTCCACATAGATATTGTCCACTCCTTCCACACTTAATCCACACGGAGAGAGAAGATCGGGGACTGCTGTATCTCCACACGGTGGTACCCCGACAGTAAATGGCTACGATTTCGTTGGTTTTAAGATTGTTGTATATAGTTTTTGAACTCTTGCTAGTGATGTTTTTTACGGAGGGCCCTGTGAAGATCGTTGTATATTTTCTTCCAAAGTCGGTAATTTTTATTATTTTATCACTACATGCCACATTATATGTTTTACGGTGTTACCGTTGTGGCGAGCGCTGTAAGAAAATTTTACAGTCAGATACCTTGCATCATTGTCAACTTGGTGAAATTTTGACAGTTATCAACTAACATCAAAAACTGAGAGAGAGAGAGAGAGAGAGAGAGAGAGAGAGAGAGAGAGAGAGAGAGAGAGAGAGAGAAATATATATAACATTTCTAAGATTAAAAAAATCGTACAAAATACATAGACTTGCTTCCCCATAACCTTTTTTTATTCTTGGAGAGAATTGATCTGTTTTGCCACGAATGTTTATCATCCTACATTATTAGTCAATGCAAATCTACGGATCCTCGTTTTGGATTCCTTTGTCCACTTTGCCGGGTGAACATTCCAAGTGACGGAGATCCTAAAAAACATATATATGGGTGGAGCTTTTTCCACTGAATGCCATACTATAGAAAATGGTTGACCAGCCAGATGAAATACATTGTGAACCTTGCTCAAGAGAAAACGAAGAGGAACAAGCAACGAACTTTTGTTTTTCATGCAAGGGGTATATATGTAAATCATGCACAGCGTATCATAAGAGAAATATGGCATCTCGAGACCATACTCTTTTCACAGCTATCGAACTTAAATCGATGCAAGTTGTTCATGAAGTAAGTTTCTCAAAACTCTGTCGCAAACATCAACATGTAAAGATACAGATATATTGCCATGACCATGAGCATTGATGTTGTGATCTGTGTGTTGGTACAGAACATAGGAAGTGTGAGAAGGTGGATACAATAAAGAATGCTGTACATGTTTTAAAAAAGAGTGGACAGAAGGACACATTGCTTAACGAGTGAAATGCATTTTAATACAAATATTTGAAGGCCAAAATCAAAGTAGAGAAAAATTTGTCTAAGATTGAAAATACGGTAGATGAAAATGTTTCACAGAAAGATAGTGCTTAGATTTGGTACAACACTTAGAAAAATTGAAAAACAAGCATATCGACGAACTGTTAACTTCATTAAAGGAAGGCAGAGAGAAACTGCAAAGAAAAATAGAAAGATTGGATGACAGAATTCACCATATTCAGAAATTGAAAATGCGTAGAGAAAAACAGAAAGAAAACACAGGAGTAATGGTAAGGATTGTCTCAACAAAAAAGAAATTACTTGAGATGAAAAGTATGGTGGCATAGATCTGCCACCACTTGTCTGATAATTATGTCGACTTGTCAGATGATTATGTCGACTTGTCAGATATTAATGTCAACTTGTCAGATCTTTATGTTGACTTGTCAGAAAATAATAATATTGACTAGAAACTCAATATTTTGTAGTCAAAGCGTGTTAGTGCCACTAACTGCCGTTTACTTGTCATCATAATTTCTGACAAGTCGACATAGAGATCTGACAAGTTAACATAATTATCTGACAAGTCGACATAAAGATCTGACAAGTAAACATAATTATGTGACAGAAGAAAACAAATACACCACTAGTTTAAAGAAAATTATCATTCATATTATAAGTCGACTTGTCAGATGTTATGTCGTCTTGTCAGATGTTATGTCGACTTGTCAGATAATTATGTCGACTTGTCTGATAATTATGTCAACTTGTCAAATAATGATGTCGACTTAAAAGATGATTATGTCGACTTGTCAGATCCTTATGTCGACTTGTCAGAAAATATTATGTCAACTGGATGGCAGGAATATACGGAAGCGTATCGGGGCCTACACTTGTTGTGTTATAACTTATCCATTGTCATACCTTTTATCGTCTTATCAACATATAAACTATTATGTCGTTTTAATTATGCAAATATTTGCATTGTATTGAGGTAAGGTAACATAATTTTAATCACCTTATTGTAATTGATCACTTTTCTTGCTATCTGCTATATCGATTTAACAGAATACGGAGTTAAAAATAATAATTTAAGAGTGAGTATTAGTTATATCGAGAAAAAAATGTTGACATAGAACAATGTAAATGTATACACTATAGGTATATAAACAAAAATATGTTTTCATTTCTTTGAAACATATGGCAAAAATATTGTTATCAAATGAATTTCGCGGGGGCGGGAGTTATGATGGTGCGTCAACTCACTCTGAATCTAGCTCTAGGATACAAATGTAGACTGACATTTGTGGAATCATTTGAATTCGTGTATGCTCTATTTTCATGGATTTTGTTAATGCTCACTTTCGTTATCCATGAATTTAAATCCACAACGAATTACGAATAATATAATTAATATATTTATTATTTATAATACAAGTAATTCCACGAAATGTTACCATTAACCTACTTTTAAAAAAGCGATCTACGAATATTGGCTCCATGAAATTCAATTCATAATAACGGAATTTAAACTCTAAAATTCAGATATTTCTTTTAATGTCAAACATTATAATATCTGCATTTGTAATCGTAGTTAGGGGTGGTAGACATGAGCAGTCCAACCCCTAAATTATGATCATGATTCAATAATCACGTTGTTAAAACGGTCTCCCATCGAAGAGGCTAAACATGTTTCACCCATCTGTCTTCGTCTTCAAATTGATATTACACGATCTCTAAGCAATTTTACTGGATATCACCCACCCTCTCAAATACAAAGTAATCTACATGTAACTACGATACCAAATACTATCATGCATGAACTAACTGCATGAGCGTTGCATTTTCTCACTACCATGATTTGATGTGGGTGTTTTCTTTATTCGCGTGGTAAAAAGACTCGCATCAAATCATGATATGAGAAAACGCAACGCTTATTCTATGAGCTCATGCATGATATTATTTAAATGCGAGTACAGTTATTGTACATTTTGTTTCGACGCTATGGTAAATAAAACATTTTTTTCTTTTTTTCTTTTTTTTTTTGGTGGTGGTGGTGGGGAGGGTAATATAATACGTGTAAGTAAAGGTGTTCATGTAGTTTAAATGTTCAATTACATGTATCTGTCTCAAAACTCATATCACATGTTTATTGAAGAGTAACCCAAACATAGAAGATCATAACGATCTGCTTAAATATAGATCATACAGTAGTACTCTAACTTCGATAACTAATACTTATACTAAATGCAATTATTATAAAGTAATTACTAATCTTTGTTTCTGATTTATATCAAACTGTCAATGTCATTCTACATGTGCCGTCTACAGCTATATTCAGAATTCAGTGACGTCACCTTCAGAATTTCCGCGCCCGCGAAGTTCATTCGATAATATTTTAGCAATATGTTCCCTAAAAATGAAAGCATATTGATGTTGACATGGCTAAAAAGCATTTATTTTATTGTTCTTTGTCTAATTTTCTTTCTCAATATTATTAGTTAACATTCATAAATCAACTTTCAAACTTCATATTTTTTTAAAGTCGATAACGCAGATAGCAATAAAACTCGGAAAATTCAATAAGGTGATTTAAATTATATACAAATCACCAGATACAATTCAATTTATTTACATGAATATGAGGTCACAATACTTTATATGTTGACAATACAATAAAAAGAAGGACAATTTACAAGTTGAAACACAACAAATGTAGGCCCCAATACGCTTCCGTACGAATCAGGGGTGGAAACGATTTAGTGTTGGATTTTTTAACACGTGAATAAGGGACAAGTCGACATAAAGATCTGATAAGTCAACATATTTATCTGACAAGTCGACAGGAAAATCTGACAAGTCGACATAATTATCTGACAAGTGGTGGCAGAACTATGCCACCATAGAAAAGTCTTAATTTTACTCAATTACATATAACAATTTCTGTTACGAAAACACCGAAATGGCCAGAATTCACAGAGCTGACGACAATCGCAGACGTAAAACTTAACGAATCCATTCGAATCCTACATTTGATATTAGATCTGTTGTACTAAATTAGTTTAACGAGTTTTCCATCAAAGATGAAAATGTTAATTGCGGTTCATTCTTGTCTAAAGAGAGATTTTTTATCGCAAATTACAGCGAAAAAGGCGCATGCATGGTGTATGCTAAAAATTGCAAATGTACTCAAGTGATCGATGGTCTTTCACAACTTTTATGGGATTACAAGCTTTAACGGAGTCTTGTACGTTGCAGTAATACACACATCTTAAAACTCGAAAAGAACGGACAAATATTAAGGAAATACAATTTAGAAGAATCTAGCACTGTACACTTGGCTGCAACACAAAGAGGACTTATTGTGTTCGGGGACTATAGATCTGAAACAATAATAGCAATGATCGAAGAGGGGCGCGTTTTTTTAAAATACAGAAGTCCCAAATTAAAACGACAACACGGCCTTGATACTGATTCCTGTGGAAATATCTATATCGCTGGCAGTGAGAGCAACAATGTACACGTCCTGAGAAATTCTGGACAGCTTATCAGGGTGATAGAGAGAATATTCCATGTCCATATTTTCTCAAGATCAACGAAGAGGAGAGAGTTGCATGTGTGTGCAGTACAAAAATACAATATATGTATATCATTTTTAACAAACTCTGACAAATATGTCACGATAAGAAAGAACCAAATTGTTTTCATGCAACTATAAAACTATCATCATCTATGGAATATTTTAATTGTACAAATTTTCTTTTGGTACTAAAATTAAAAATTACAAATTGATCTGTAAAATCTTCTTTTTTCGTTACTGTCGAGTGAAAGAAATAAAATATGTGTCAATCATTTTTGAAACCAATGATAAATATCTACAATATGAAGAAACAAAACATGTTATTATGCAACGAGTGACTAATTTTAATGTGTGTCATTTAAAGAAGATTTCAATTATACATTTTTTTTCCATTTTGTACAAAATAGAAAAAAATGATCTTAAATTTCATATTTCTGTTATCAATATTTACTTTTTTTTATCATAAATAAATTATCGACAAATAAAATTGTTTTTATTACATCTTGAAATTAATTTTCGATACCTAATTTTTTTTTTTATTATTTTTTTAAATTTATAATTATTTGAGCGTGATTTCCGCTTGATATGTAGAGATCTACACTTTTTAAAGAGGTTCGTTCCTCTGTTTTTAGGTAGCCATTTTGGGTCACCTCAAGTTTGGATATTATGCATCATTTATTAATTCTTCTTGTAAATTCATATTTTATAATGGTAAATAAACTATTTTGAATGAAATAGTTAAGGGAAAATTACATATTCATAGACTTAAGTAAGGGACTATATTTTGTGGCGGAAGGTTCTTAGGAAGAAAATGAACAGTTTTCATAACTTAGTTGTTTTAGAGAACCGTAACTTAAGCTTCCTTATTTTTAGTGCAGACCAAATTTCCAGATATTTTTTGCTTTGGTATATCTTCGAGTTGTTCCCAAAAACATATTTTAACAATTTTTCACAATTTCTATCGACATTAATGGCTTATTAAACTGATATGTCATAAAAGTCAAGAAAAAATGAATTTTGCCTAAAATCAGCTTATTTCATGCCATATCTCAAATTTTAGATGATAGACCCATACTTTCGGTTTTATTTTCTGAATTTAAAAGATTTTTCTGACATGTCTAATGTAATTTGAGAAAAAGTTTGAGAGTTTTAAATAATTTCATTGCATGTTGAATTGTTAATGGCTAAAAATAGCGTTTTATCAGTACAAAAAGATCAACATATCAATTAGGTGAAAAGATTTCAATTTTTTTGTTTATTTCAAATTTAATTTTATTTATTTTAAATACTCTAAAATTGTATTTGATGGTATGGTTCATTTTGATAAAAAGTTAGAGAAGGGAAAGCGATTAATGTGCAATTTGCACTTTCAGTGCAAAAAGGTCACATTAATTACACCGTAGCAACGAAATAAGCATTTAGACACCAAAATTTTATTTTGAATTTTGGTTAATCTATGTGTGTACATTTTTATAAAATACTTTAGAAAAAAAATTAAAGACTTTTGATAGCAGGATCCAACGTCCTTAAATGAATGCACTTCGTTTTATCAATTGCATGGCAGTAATTCTACAAAGTTACATTCCGGCATTCAAAGATTAAATTTCATCATGATATAATGTGGCAAAATACTTCTTTAAAAGATGATAATGTACATGTATATAGTAGGGTCATTTAACAATCGTAACATAAATGTTAGTTTGTTCACGTATTTTTGCTGGAATGGAAAAATGTTGAGACTTTATGAGATACGTATTTTCCTCTGTTCATAGGAATATGTGCTAAGTTTTATTCTGTTTCGTTATTTTTTTTGTAAGCACTATCTGTTTTGTTTAATAAACTAACAAAAGACAAATGTTTTTGCTATATTTGTGATTGGATACACTTCAGTTTGTTCGGATGAATAAAACAAATGTTGAATAGATTGTCATATATTTAAGCCCACGTTTAAAACTGAATTTGAGTCAGCGAAGATGATCATACAAATTTAAACACTGCAACGTGGTGCACTTCATTACTTCCCGAAGGATGACTTTTGATTATAAATACAGAATTGAAAACTTTTAAGTTCATCCACCCGACTATTGCAAATTATATAATAGCACAATCTATTGATTTAAACTACAAAACATTGGCCGGTTTGCAGTTTGCAGGATAGATAGAATGTGATTGAAACGACGAACATTACATAGAATCATTATATTATCTATATTTTAACTTATTAAGATATAGTCTCTAAAAATAAAAAAAAAATAAAACGAATTTTTAATTTTGGATATTCTATTGATAAGCTCATTAGGTTTGGGCAACAAGCGGAAGCTTGAAATAATAATAATAATAAAAAAAAACTAATTAAGCAATCTAGTTGAAGTCTTGTACAAAAAATATGCAATATTATAAAATACAATATTAATGGTGTACAGAGTTAACATACTTAAAATTTTGTATGCTTAAAGTTTTAATTTCTCATTTTTAACATAGGACGGTTGTCTTTTTAATAATGTTTTGTTATATACATACACATACAATGAGCCTACGGCGGGTACAACCAGTCGACAGGATGCTTACTCCTCCTAGGCACCTGATCCCACCTCTATCTTATTAATGGCCGTGTTGCTCTGCTTTGAATTTGTATTTCGCTATATGGATTTTTAAGATGGTTGACGTTTTTTATTGCCATTTATTATACACCTAACTGCATTCACCAAACTCCTCACTTCTCTTCACACATACAGACTAAACGCAATGGGATGAAGAATTGTAGCCCTATCTTCCGGTCGCTGTCTCACCTTATTCAAAGTACTTGCATATGATATAACACAATATCATTTATTTGCTGTATCAAATGTTTTTGTCGAGTGTTAATTGGGCATAAACATATCCTTAATATATGTATTTCAATAATATCTAAAAAGTTAGAGATTAGCAGATGTACGCATTGTTAGTAAACATGAATTTGGTATTTCGGTATGAACTAAAAGAGAGTTGCACAAAAGAACCTTCATACCGGTTCAGATTCAGATTTTTGTTTTATTTTTAAGTTACATTCTTAATTACATGTATACATCTGAATAATAAACTAATGATCTTAATATGATTTAAAGGCCAATGTTTGATACATATTTCAGTTTTAACGATTATGAGAGTTGAACATGTAAAAGAATAGGGAGTTAATTTACAGCAGATTTATTTTTTGCTAATGGAGAACCTTGAAGTTGATCTGTTATGTCCTGAAATGAAGATACTTTAAAAGAAATAAGTAAAGGAAAACACCAGACAGGAGAAAAATGTTAACAAAATTGGCTTTAAAAACGCTCAAATGAAATAGAAAATGTCTACTTATATTACATTTTTTCTAATGTAAAAAAAGGCAAGTAGATGTTGCAAAGAAGTATAAAAAATTGTTGTCAAAATAATACATGCAAATCATTGTAAGGTAGCGGAGTTTTACACGAAAGTTTTACTCAGAATTGTATATTAAACGTTCTGATATTAAAGTGTTTTGCTTAGAAAGAAACAAAGTCTAAATGTTAAAGGTGGCTTGGGATGGTATTATAGAAAGGGTTATGTCAAAATTATGAAAAGAGGTAAAAACTAAGGTTGGAATGATAATTTGAGGGGTATATATTGCTAGAATATTTGCATTTATTTTGTTGGTAGTGTAACGCATCTCCATTTCATTTAAAATATGCCACTTTAGTACTGGTAGCGCCTTTTATCTAGTATGGTATAAACTTGCGAAGCTGTGTTTAAACTTTTGACTTTCAGTTTTGTGCAAGAAATGAAGGTTGGTTAAGGACACGAAATTCCACTCGAAAGGAAAGTTATAGACCCCTCACCTATCAATTGGTGATTATTTGCATTGACATATATTAACCTACAAGTCTCATGGTAGTTTTGTCAGTTGCACGGGAATGAAGCCTGGTGCGGAACCCGTGGAAGGATGAAAGGGGCAATTTTCCAAAAATGTTGAGATCGTCCATGGCTGTTTTTTTAGTGCTATATGTGATTTGTACATGTTTTACTCTTAAATGTCTGAAAATTCTTAAGAGCCAGGACCATGTGTCTCTTGCATTTAAACCAATTTTAGCAAAATGAAACATCCACTAACCCTAACCCAGATCAGAAACATGAATATTATCTGTTTTACATTTTCTCGTCAGAATAAAATTATCATCTGCCAATCAAGGCAGCTATTGAACAGGCAAAAACGTTTTTGAAGAGTCAGCAGGGTAATGATAAAGTTTTCTACATCGAAAAAGATCATTGGCAATTAGGACCCAATAATTTTGTATATAATAGCATGACCGTGGAACTGTGGACTTGGTGTGCCAAGTCATTTGGTATACCTAACAATTGATTTTTCTAGGCTTTGAAGATGTACTTAAAATGTCTGTATGTTTAGTAAATTAACTTTTCTTTTTTTTTTCGCACCAGACGACTGATTTAAAAGTGGATTAATATCACTGGATTAAATATCTGGTTTTAGCGCTGCAGAAACCCTTTGGAAACTCTGCGGAAACTTAAGGTTACTTTAAGTTTCCGACAGGTTTCAGCACGGAAACTTCAAGTTTCATTAAGTTTCCGCAGTGCTGAAACTTAGGCTGTCCACGAATCCAAATGGTTTCCGCAACGGAAACGTACTGAAACTTGAAGTTTCTGCATAGTTTTAACCTCCATAAATTGCTTGGATACATATTGTTTACAATGGGTTTCCGCAACTGAAACTTACTGAAACTTATTATTTTTATTTGTTTTTGCTTTCACAAAAACTCAGCAAGGTTTCTACTATATGTAAAAACAACACAATTTCAAACAGTTTCAAATTAATTTGTTCACAAAACTTAAATTGTTTCCAATAATAAATAAAATACAGCCTAGATTCAATAATATAGAAACATCCATATGGCAATTCCCTTATCAGGGACTTTTATTTAAAAAATGATAAAATTGCACAACAACAAAAAAAAACACCATAAAAATGTGTACATTTGTACTTGTTTTCTTCTCAATCAAATGCATATCAAACCACCCTTTAAAAATGCAAAAGATCTTACTTTTTTAAAAATATGAATGCAATTTACAAAATAACTACATGTACATGATTTAACCAAAAAAAAACCTTTGCACTTAAAATGTCTCAATTTGTCTTGAACTACAATGAATATGTACATCATAAAATATTTTTGAAAAGGCTTAATAAGTGTCCATCTTTTGTGAAAAACATACACTACAAGATAGTAACTGACTATAGAGGTATGACCCAGAAATAATGAATTTGAATATGTTTGTCCATAAATTCCAAAATGAAGTCAAAGTGACCTACGTTCGAGTTAGGACAAACCTTTTCTTAGTTAGTTATATAATTCTAATGTCTTACATTAGAACAGGATTTGACAGCATGTTATTAGATAAATCTCCAAAGTGACCTTCTCATTTTCCCCCATGATGTACCAACTGATCAGATTTGATTGTCATAAGCCTATCAGTATTTAAGAGATGACCCAGAGGGAGATATGAAAAGCTTGCGGGCCAATGGAAAGCTAAACAATGGGGCAGTCTGGCAAATTATGTGCAAAAATATGATGTACACATTTAAATAATCATACAACACACTTCATTCCTGATGAATATTGTTCTTTACACACAGTTTACCTTCCAACAATTCACTACTTTACCTACATTGATATTTTTAAATCCAAGTACATTGTAATATATACAGTGTTTGTATATGTCAAGTGTTACTACATGTACTTGCTTTTTTGTAGCCTGAATGTATAAAATACAAACTGTCACACAGATCATTCACTTTACAATTCTCATCCATACCAGTATTTTATGTTATAAAAGCTAATTCCAATATTAGTTACATAACACAGATACAATAAAACACATAGAAAAAACTTTTTATGCAAGTAATTTTGTTATAAAAAAATTGTAATAAATGGGGTATATGTTATCTTTATATATTTTTTATATTTGACATAATTGAATATTGTTTGGTGTATTTGATCGTTTCTTTGACAGATGCATTCATCTCATAATGCAGTGTTTTTACATGTATTTAAGATTGGTTTTCTTAATTTTTCATATACTCGGCTATGTTAAGGAAGGTATCGGAATTCTAGCACGTGTGATTTAGGAAAAATTTGCATATGCCCCGCCCCTTATTCATGAGATTTTACGAGATATTGTATTTCGGTAATTAACAAACCTCTACCAAAATGAATATGATTATTTATTGGGTTTGATTGTATCAAGAAAGGTGTACTGAAATAAAAACTTCAACTATTCATTATATCTTGGAAATTATGAAATTCCTAAGTCGTCTGATGACGTGTCGATGTTGACTACGTCACATCGGCGCTTGCAGCTGTGATCAGAATAAACATGTGGACTTCAGTGATATATTTGGAATTTAACTTATTTACAACCAGCGTGGACGGAAATCGGTAGAGGATTCAACTGAACAAGGTAAGATTTATCTGTACTTCCCCATGGTATTGTTTTGTATTATCTAATTCTGTAGAATGAAACAGAAACGAAGGGAAATTCCTCGGCTTCGATTTTGTTTACTTGTTTACATTTGTTTTTTCATGTAATATTGTGTTTAAAAATCAGTTTGGTGACTCGATCAGGCAAAGCAAATGTTCTGCGATTCTCTAAATTTTAATCATAAAGAGTATTGAGGCTCATTGTAGCTTTTTACTGGTCTCTTATATCGCAATAATATTAGCTCGCATTTCCTCCGTGCTCAAAGAAAATGTAAACAATGGAAAGTCCAAACACTGTGCTAGCACTGCAAAGATTACTGTGAGGATCTGGATTAAATATAGACAAGATTGTATTTTTGTTTATGTAAATCGAAATGTTTTATTTTATTTAGCCTTCTTTTAGGAAGATTATATGTATGAAAGGACAAAATTAAAGTGTCATCTGAATTTTCAATCATATTAAAGAATATATGCATGTTATAATATTAATGAAATAACAACTGCCATTAGTATGCACAATAATAAAATAATTTTCCATTTTCATGTTATCTTAAACTGCAATTAAAATTCAATTACAGGGTTGTTAAAGCAGAAAATGCATGGTTCATTGGAGACACTTTTTTGGGGTGTATATAGAAAAGTAGGTACTCTATAAATATTTCTTTTACTCATGTATATGTGGCCTGTTTTTTTAAAATCATATTACTATAATATAACCTATCATGATATTTTTCATTGATAACTATTGAAATTAAATTAGAAATTGATAAATATTGATCATTTCAGGCATTGGTTTTTTTATCAACTGCACTGCCTCCTTACATCAAAAAGACAGAGGAGAAGTACATGTAGTGTGCAAGAAGAATGGTCAATTTCCATTAATTCCACATCATGACTGAATAATAACTGAATAATACTGAAAATCAGAAAACACTAATAGACATTAGTCTTGTTGAACAGTGTGTCACAGAAAAGCAATATCTACAGTACATTGTTATTGTCAAATTGAATATATTAATAAATTCTTGATAAATATTGATTTTTCTTGCTTTCTTTAATAATTACAAAAATATTAATTATAATTACAAGTAACCCTGGTCATATATTAAAGGCATTTCTTATTTATTTACCAGCAAAGTAACATAAACCATTATGAAACATAAATGTGTAAATTACAAACTTACACTTACCCCCCCCCCCCCCTTGCCCTTATATCAATAGTTATTGGTAGGGACAACATGTACTAATTTTTTCAATTTCAACAAAATGTTCAGAAACAACATTCTAACATTATTTTAATGAAATTCACAGCGTTTATTTATCTTATGAATGAAAATTAAAATCATGATCTTAGTCAGTGTTGCGTTTGAATTTCACGCAAATGACGCCGAAAGTGAAATGGGTCAGATAAAATGCAGTAGTGCAAGGGCATACACTTGATCAAATATATTGAAATTTTACATGTGTAACCATTATATTCCCATTATATCAAAAAGTGCTGGGAGCTGTATGAAATCGCTACGCATTTTACATAAATAAGCGTTAAATGTGGGAACTCCCTGCAAATTTCTGATCATAGACTGTTTATGTTGAATTAAATAATTGTTCTTACTTGAATATTTCAAGCTCCCAGCACTTTTCGAAATTTTAGATGTTCATTTTACAAGTTAAAAACGGAAATAAATATATTTGTTTATGCTAAGCCCTTGCACTATGCATTTTTTGGTATTATTCCTGATTCAGCTATTTTAGCAGTATCACGTGACAGGGTATTCCTTAGAGACTAAAAAATTGCTTATGCGATAGCAAATTATCTAATTTGTATAATGATAAAATATCACTTTGTGTAACAATTTTTTTGGAATAGAATATCAAGATTATTCAAAAGCTAACATTTTATGGGATAAATATCGCTATTATTTTATGGACGCCCTTAACATAGCTGAGTATTGCTGCAAATAAGAACTAAGTAATCAATAAATGTTTAAACAAAGAAAATAAAAAAAAAATGTACTTAACATATAT
>WFKH01011926.1:84938121-84949947 GCA_016163765.1 Magallana hongkongensis | reverse complement strand
AGGAATGGATTTATATTATGATTTTTCAGACAACGGTTGGTTAGTATAAGTATATATGCCTTTTCAGTTCTAGTTCTCTATTTCATAAGTACAAATCATACTGGTAAAATAAAATTAACATTCAGTGTTGTGTTTGGATTGTGAAAATGTATATGAATCAACTACTAGGTATCAACAACATCATTAACAATGCAAGTATATTATCAACTTGGAGATGGGAGGAGATATGTTACCTGGAGTCTAATATTTTATGCAATATTTGGAAATATAGCAATTTATTTAAAAAAAAAATGAAAGTTAATATCAAAGTCTAATCATACATTTGATAAGTCAACACCATGTGATTTTCTTAGATTTTAGCTTACAGAGAGACATTGCAATTTACTGGTATTTGATCATATAAAAAGTTCCTTTATAGTTTATAGGTTCTTTGAAATGGGAATACTTTACAGCTACAAAGTATTTTGTTCTGCAGAGGTTTAGTCAGGTCGTAGAGATGTGTCCATTAGAAACAATAAGGAGTGTCCTTGGCTGTCATAGTTTATGGAAATAAGCCTTTTGGGGGGATTATCGAGCATTCTCCAGGCTTGTGAAGCACTCACATAAGATCACATCATGGTACCAGACTTGGTAGTTCTGGACAGTGGTAGCATTTACATTCTTGTTCTTGTGATGAACTTGATCCTTTCACTGGGCTGTACTTTAAGTCTGTTCTTTTTATCTTAAACAAGAGTAATAAATTTTAATTTACATTATTAAACAATAAACATTCAGTCTAACATGTAATAAAAGCATAAAATTCAATCTGAATATAAAAGAAGCTACTATACATTTCCAGTTGCTGGTTCAATTATGCCATACAATGACTAGAGTATTATCGATCTAAAATGTTTCATTTTATGTTTGAAACTAGGTTATTTTCATTTTGATTCCATAATTGTTTGTTGAACAACGGAAGAACTAATCAACTATAAGTGTGTTTCATCCCCCACCCCCATCAACCTCGTTTTTCAGAACTTCGACCTTGATTTCCCCCAAATTACTACAGTAAAATTGTAAAAATATAACACATGTATAAGTTAAGGGTGAAATAATCAATTTCATAGCATTACCTTGCGTTCACATAGTCCAGCTGGTCAAAACATTCACCGAAGAGAAGATGCAACTAATCACCGGAAACGTTGACTTTGTATGCTGTTAATGCTGAAAAAAGAAAAACGTGACAGATTTCATTTTCCGGATTTAATAATGATTTTTTAAATTTAATACTTACATTACATTTAGAGGTTGTAAATTGTGTAATGTGGGAAATAGATTCACTGTTCGTCTTGTTTACCAACCAAGCATCCATATATTTCAGGGACGTTTATATATACGTATACCCTAGATATTCTAAGAAACTATATCTTGAGTATCATGCATATAAACTTGGTTAATGGTTAACTTGGTCAAAACGTATATTTTAAAGAGATACGGTAATAAAAATTAAAATGCCGAACCAAGTTTTAAAAAATGACACCATTTTGATTTGATGGCGCGAGATATCGTTTACAAATGAGAGATAACTAAGAGCTTTGAAAATGTTATTGGGAGTATCTATATTGTGAATTAAGTTACCTTGATATTAGTTTTTCGTTCCTGTATTATCTCCTTGTTGTAGAGGCTATTTATGTTATACAATTCTCCATTGTCTTGTCTATTTTAACCCTCGCTCAGAATTATAAAGTGCGCCAATACTGACCAATCAGAACCCGCTAAATCTTGGAGAAGTGCATCATGGGATAGTTTAAAATAAATAATGTTTAGTCAAAATTATCACTTTTTACTGAGTAGAATACTTTTAACATAGATTTATTTTAAATATGAACTGTTGGAGTCAGTATTTCCTGGTTAAATACGACACATTATTGGGGTGTTTTTGTTACAATTGTAACACGTGATTACCAAAAAGCCGACCGTTTGTTTACAAATGTTTAATGGCTTAACGTTGTAATTAAACTAATTGTGTTGTGACATATGTTTCAGATTTTGTCTATAACTATATTTTATTTACATGTTCTTATGATTTTGCCAAACTTTATATATGATAGAGCCATATAGTTTACTGACATTGTTATCTTGACTTGTCCAAATCTCACCGCGATTCTAAGCACAGTCATTGTCTTATTTAAAATATAGAGGTGTGAAAATATTATGTTCAACACAGAGCAGGTTCCGCATGAACACACAGAAATCACAAGTATAATTAGATGCCGATCGATTAACGGGGGTCTTGACTGTGGGCTGGTTAACAGGGTTCACCCGTATGGTCAATTTACAACTACGATCAATTATTTCACAGTTACAAATGTGCACTGCTTGGTCAAACGATGAACAGTACGTTAAAAATACTTATAAAATTAAAATACAAAAGCATTAAACATTAAACAAGTAAGACATGTGTGACTTCACATAATTTGAGACATAAATAACAGAGATTGGCAACTCCGCCATTAGCGTGTTTTGTTGTTGAAAAATGTTACGGGACCAACCTTACTTTGAGAACTACATATTAGTAAATTGATATATTGATCTTAAACCAAAAATATATTGTTTTTATGAAAAAATTGAAAAGGATTTAGACGTTTTTGAAACAAAACATTGAAAAATAAGATAAATATATAGAAAATATATAGGCAAGCTATTAAACATCGGCGAAATCTCGGACGACGGGTAGCCAACTGCCTCCTAAAACTCCTCTTTTAATATTGTTTATAAGACATAAACTCATAAAAATATAATGTTTTGGTAATAGGATTTAGCTGTTTTCATTTCAATATATTTTTTTATTAGAAATATATACTGATTTAAACTGAAAATACTTTACAATAGGGACCGTGAGATTTCGTGAGATTTCGATCAGTTGCAAATCCGTTATTTATGTCTCTGCTGATATATAAACTTTTAAACTTTTAAATATTTTGTCAATAACAGATATATTGCAAACCATTACGTCCATGGATTTTGACAATTTAATTAGAACTTGACCCCTACCCACCTACATATGAATAAAATGAGTATTTTAAATACATAACTTTACATGTAATAGTTTTTAAGAAGTATAAATTTACATGTACATAGACAGGAGCTGTTTTGAGCTAAAAGTTACTTAATTATTTGGTATACGTTCTACATCAAATGTATACGAATGTATCATCAAATTAAAACAACATGGATTGAAATCACCGCACCACATGACTATATATAGTGCTGGATTTTAAACTGATTTTGTAATACAAAGTATAACTTCAGTAAAATTATAATTAATGCTTATTATATCCTATTACAGAAACATGTGCATGTTCCATAAACATGTATCAATATTTGTGTTTACAGTACAGAAAGTATAAATACAAAGTATAGAAATGCACGAATCATGATACAGTCACACATATATACATGTAGTAAAGTCTAAAATGCATGTAAATAAACAATTATTATATTAGATTCAAACTCAAAGTGGTATTTACTTATTATTATCAACTGAACACTTATAAAATGTTTTTTTCTGTGTACATGTATTGGCGTAGAATTAAAAAAAAATGAATTAACTCTAAACTTCAAGTTGTACGATTTTGTTGGTATCGTTTGTAATAATGTAGCATTTACAACGACTTTACCTTAATTTGTTTGCTTAATTAGTACCTCAAGATTCATTGATTTATTAATTAAAGTGATAAAGGATTTAAGAAGAAGTCTTACAAAATAGGTATATTGCTAGCTCTAATAATTAAATGAGTGTAAGTAAAATACTTCATCATACAATGTTTGCGATATACAACTAGCCAGAGATTTGTTTTTACTAATTAATAATAATTGACTAATTGATTTTACTAACTGAGACTCTGTATATGTTATGTAACAGTCTTTTTTTCACTCCTGACAGAAAAACCCTGCAATCCACACAGCATATACAGGAAAATCACAAAGAGGAGGTCACCTGGACAAAGAATGTATATACACATGTATACACGTGCCCCAGTACCTAAGATTAATGATTTGATCATTAAACAGGAGATACATCATTTTTTCTTTTCATATTCAATTAATTACTTAGTAAATTTGTTGATCGTCTTATTTTCCACATTTAAAGATAGTTTCATGTATACATATAGTTTCAGTCACGTTGAAACCTACAATAACTGTACATATAAGCACGGATGTATGATCATTAGGCTAGAATTAAACTTATAAACCTGTTGAAAATAATTGATATCACAATTAAACTCAAATAAATTTTAGTATTAGTTTCAGCGATCCGTAAACCATTTGGAATCTTAACTTAAAGTTTCCGCATACTGAAACCTAGCGGAAATGTGCTGAAACTTATTGATATTCCCATAATAATTTACACCACTTTTCATACATTTCAATTTTGGTTTCCGCATTGTAAAAACCATCAGGAATCTTAGACTAAAGTTTCCGCTGACCGAAACCTAACAGATACTTGCTGAATCGATATAATGGTTTCCGCATTGCGGAAACTATACATGAAACTCCAGCTTCAAGTTTCAGCAAGGTTTCCATATAGTTTCAGTTTTGCTGAAACTGGATTTTTCATCAGTGATTATTTGCTTATTATCCGAACACCCGGTTTAAACGTCAACTGGTCCTAACCAAAAAAACTCGTCAAGTACCAGTGTATAAAGTGGTAAATAGGGTTAACGAAAAAAAATTAAAAGCAAAATTAGAAACAATGAAAAAAACTTCACTACAACAACATGGTACTGAAATTCACACCATATTTGCACAATTACATTATATGGCCGGTCCACACATGTACAGTACAGTGACATCAATATTACTTTGTACTATTTCAAGCACAATCAAAGCTGTTAATCGTTGTCGGTATTATTTCATAATCGTTAGTACCTATAATTAAGAATATAGATGACAAAAGTTATTAAATTGGGCAATTATATATTTCTTTCTGTTTTGACTTAAAGAAGTCTATCTGATTATGTCTCAAACTGTTCACGGTAGTACTATGTATGTTTGTCTCGGATCAGATCAAGGCACTTCTGACAACAGGTATTTTTACACAATGAAACAATATTTTTATTTTCTGGGATGTGTAACTTATTGATGTGTGTTGTTTCATTGTAGTAACAAAGTCAAAAATGAAGGCAATACTCGGCGTTTTCATTTACTTTCGGTTTGAAGTGGGCGTCGATGAGAAGACCGACTATAAAATGGCAACATCGCTGTCAGAGACAATTGCAGTTAATGATGCTAGCGTGTGTTCCATCTGCTTTGAAAAGTTTAAAACTCCGAGATATCTACCATGTAAACATTCATTTTGCCACGAGTGTTTATCTTCTTATATTGTCAGTCAGTGCAAATCTACGAAGCCTCGTTTGGAATTTCATTGCCCTTTATGTCGGGAGTATATTCCGAGTGACGGTGTTCCTGGCAAACCTGATGATTGGGCGGGGCTTTTGCCGATAAATGACATTCTTCAGAAAATGATTAATCAAGTTCATGATCAACTCTGTGAACCTTGTTTGAGAGATAACGACCATGAAGAAGCTTCGGACTACTGCTTACAATGCAATGAGTATCTTTGTAAGTTATGCACAAAGTATCACAAAAAAATTATGGCATCCATTGACCACAGCACATTTACAATAAGTGAAATGAAATCGACACAGATTGTGCCTAAAATCGAAGTCGCAAGTAGTTGTATTAAACATCAAAATGAAAAAGTACAGCTGTACTGTCATGATCACGAACAGCCATGTTGTGCGTTGTGTGGGGGTACAGAACATAGGAAGTGTAAGAAGGTAGACACAATAGAGAATGCCGTACACTTCTTAAGAGAAAGTGGACAAATGGATTCTATTCTGAACAAAATAAAGACATTAAAAAAGAGATTACTAATTGCAAAAACAAGACATGAGAAAAATGTATCCGAGATTGAAAGCACAGTAGATGAAAATATCGCCAAAACCGAGAAAATATTTCTAGCTTTGGCAGAACGCTTAGGAAAAATGAAAAAAAATTACACAGATGAAATGTTTTCCAATTTGAAGAAAGGCAAAGAAAAATTGCAAAGAGAGATAGAAAAGTTTGACGACGCAATACTCTGTGTTGATAACTGTGAGACATGTATTGAACAGGCAAAAGCTTCAGAAAAAGTTTGCGAGGCAATGATAAAGTTTATCACAGCGGAAAAGAAATTTCAACAGATAAGTCATCTTCAGTTAAAACAAATGTACTTAAAGATCTCTGGAGTAGAATCGCCAACATGGAGGGAATTCATGGAGTTAAAAGATATTGCTGAGGTCAAACTTTCTGAATATTCTCGTTTTCTTGATTTCGACATCAGAGATATAGAGCTAACAAAGTATAAAGAATTCACCATAACAGATGGGGATGTTTTTAACGGCTTATTCCTTCCTGAAAATAAGTTTTTGGTCATTGACTACAAAAACAATGGACGATGTTTGATATATGACAGGAACTGGGAGTGCATTCGTGTCATTAAGACAATGGGTTTACCCTATGACGCTATTCAATTCAAAGATGAAATTTTTGTTACGGATGTAAGCGCCAAAACTATACAGGTATTTGCTCGTGCTGACTTTCGAAACCTCAGAAGCATTAATATTAAGGACACCATTTATGGAATTACAAGCTTGAATGAAATGCTGTATATTGCAGGCGGCAACAAAATTATTAAAATCGACAACATGGGACAAATATTACAGACCTATGATTTAAATGGTGTAAATACTGATCACATCATTGCAACGAATAGTGGGCTGATCGTATGCAGTAACTGGTGCCTGGAAACAGTGACGGCGATGAGAGTTGAGGGACAAGTAGTGTGGGAATATAAAAGATCTAATCTAAAAGATCCACAAGAATTGGAGACTGACTCCTGCGAGAATATCTACGTAGCAGGTACCGGCAGCAGTAATATACATGTCTTGTCAAGCTCCGGAGAGATGATAAGGGTGATAGAAGATATTCCGAATCCATATTTTTTTAAAATTAACGAAGATGAAGGAATTATCTGTGTATGTAGCCAAAGGAAAAAGATCATAGAATATCAAATAACGTCAGTGGTTGGCACATCCAGAAAAAAACCAGTATCATTAAAAGGAAATTCTAAGGAAAGAAAAAAGAAGAACTCAAAGAGATTATATGAACAGAAGTTTTAGAATAACTTTAGAGATGATAAAGAACAAAAAGGTTCACAAAAATATTGTGATTTAAAAAAAAAAATTGATCCCAAACATTTTACCAGTATATACGTTGTATGGTTGAGTTTGAGGTGCATAGATGATAAAGCAAGGTACAACATGCAAATATTGATATAAAATGGAGAACCAAATGAAAATGTATACAACAAAATCATTCGTCAATCATTCACAAATATTTTACGGTAACTTAGTTTTAAAAGTGGGGATTTTTATCTCTAATATATTGTCTGATTTGAAAGTTTTATACCAGCACTCACAACCAGCTTTGCTGATACATACATGATGTGTAATGTACAAGTTGCAAGTATTGATCATTAAAATGCAAAAAGATATTCCAAAGCCAACTTCTTGCAAAACAGACGAAGAAGAATGTATCATATATGTAATCTGTGAAGGGAAAACAGTGTACGTGTATCGGATTTGAAATTTTCAAGTGTTCTTTTATGATCAACAAATAGGAAATAGTTAGGTGTTTGCAGTTAAAATCCAATGTTTAAAATTATTGTAACTAATTGACACATCAAAAACTCTCTAAATCCTTTCCACATGCTTGTACATTGTAATTTGTCTTTTTGAAATGATAACATGCAATAATTTATATATTTCTCGTATGTATCATGAAATCTAAGACGATGCATGCTCTAAATGTAGTTAGGTATTTACTGAAAGATAGGTGTTGCGTCTTAATTTTAATTTACAGTAATTTAATCAGTTTTTCTGACGTTATTTATGGGGTTTTGTAAATTCATTTTATACGAATAAGCCATATTTGTTATAAAATCGAAACAATTAACTAAAAAAAAATGGCATTACTGGACTTTGCAATAAATGAAATAATAACTTTGATCAAGTCGGTATTATTTATTTCCCTCTAAAATAACACACTTCCTGATTGTTTTCAAATTTTTAGGCGTTGAATGCTTATCTTTTAGTGACATCATATTATTTATTTTTAAGTTTGTTTCATCAGTCATGAGGGATGTCCAAACAGCTCGTAGATAATCGAGTTTTTGTCATTTTAAATTGGTTTATGTATACATATTATACACCAAAATGTTTGTCATAAAATTTGAAATCAAACTTGTGTGATTTTGCATTGTTTTTTTCTTAAATTAAACTAAAACTTTACTCTATTAAAGGGTCGCGGAAAGTTTACACTGCCTTGTGTAAAAATTGTTCAAACTTCCTAGTTGAGATGGTTTTAGATACGAACATTTGCAATTCTTATAAAGCATGTCAAAACTTAATTTTCACTGAGTAAGTAATAGTATTGTGAAAGTCATTTTCATACCTGATATTCCGACAACAAAATGTCTTTAAAAACTCCAGAAAGGCATCATAAAATTCTGTCGACTTGGGCAAAACACCAATAAAAACTACACAAATGACGACAGAAACAGGAAAACATCAAAATATTTCTAGATCACATATGTACAAGTGACACAAACGATTTTCTGATAAATTGGGCGATTATACCTCTGCCCAGGCGGTGAATACTGCGTATTACTCTCAGGTAAACCAAGGAGTACGACGTTATAGAAACTTTATTATAACAACGTCAGACTGGGCGTGCGGCCTGTATAGGGATTGTATATATAATGATAACTCGAATTTAAGAATGTACATCGCTTTGATTTCTTATACATACACATTATTATGGTCAATATAAATGTTATAATACTTGCCTTTAAATCGCATCGTTATTTAAAATTAAAACAAACTTCATCGACAATCCTCGTATCAAGATGTGAACAGATTAAATCAAAGTAAATCAATAAATTAAATAGATTAGATCAAAAAACCTTCATATTCAGAGAACTTTGAATTACACAGTACTTGAGAACTCTCCAATCATTATTATGGGTTCTTTTCCCAATATAAACATTTCAAAGGAAAGATTGATTAATAATTTGTCATTCCCCAGCGCATGCAGATAGATGTAGGTTCTAAAATTTTACAAAAGACTTCTTCCAAACATGTGAGATGACCAAGAATTTTGTCACATTTGACTAGAAAAGGATTAAGAGAGTCCGTCAATCTGTCTGTAAACTTTTCTATTTTGTGACCTCCTTTCTAGAACCAAAGAAGCCAAATTTAACCAAATTAAGTACAAAGCACTCTTGTGGGAAGGGGATTATACTAATTTTAAATATAATGTAAAATATCAATTTCAATACGGAAGAGTAAACTGATTACACGCCATTAAACTAATTTATGGGTGGTCAGATAAATATATGAAAAAAGATTAACGCATTTGTCTTCCTTATAAGAATAACCTTTGGGTTCTTTTCTCTTTTGACCGAAGCGCACTGATGAATTTTTTTTTTATTGACTCGTCCTTAATTGTTTTGGACTTTGTCTATTAACAAAGAAGATTTTCTTAAGTATAAACTTTATTTTAAATCTCATTAGTGGTCTCACCCTACACGGTCGTTTTAAACACTGTATAGTCTTAATAATTTCAATGAAAGATCCAAGCCGTCTACACGGCATGAATGATCCACAAAAAGTTACACACTCTTAAGCAAGTTTAAGAAAATAAATCAATTTTTTCTGCAACATCGGTGAAAATCTTCCTCAAATCATTGCATAATGTATAAATTGCAGTATCTTTCAGGAGATCTTTTTCAGGTTCCGCTTTGTTAAATACCAAGAGCATTGAACCGGTAACGTTTAATCGTCATAATGTGTTGATAAAATAATCAATATACATTCACGGAAAGCAAATATGTCGATAAAATACTGCAAAATAATCATCTAAAGAATGTGTTTGAAAATCTACAATCCAAATTATTTGTAGTTTGGATATTCACCTTTGTTTCGGTAACAATTTTATTAATCAGTCAAAGATAATGACTTAAACATTAATAGCATTCGTTATTTAAGCCCCAATATGTTCACACTACGTTTTTTTTTTTTAGGTATTTCTCTAGTCACAGTCTCAAACAACAGGCATGTTTACAATCAATTATTTGTAAAACGGATTTAAATTATCATTTGTTGGTTTAATGAGAAGCTACTTATTTTAAATATCTGTCATTATTGGGGGAAACATTTTATATAAAAAAGGAAAATGAATCACTTAACTCTCGTTTTAAGTAAACAATACACAATTTTTTAAAAGTTGATGAATAATAATGGCTACTACCACTCCATTCGGGGATGTGTGCCCCATCTTCTTTGAGACGTTAAAAACACCGATGTATCTCTCGTGCAAACATTTATTTTGCAACGATTGCTTATTTTTAGACAATGCTGTACTCTTTTTAAGAGATAATGCGCAAATGAACTCCATTCTGAATAAGGTAAATACATTTCAACAGCAATTGATAAAGATCAAAATAGCAGGGGAGAATAACATATCTGAGATTGAGAATGCAGTAGATAATTACGTTGCCAAAACCGAGAAAGGACGAGAGCGTTTAGGTAGAGATTTAGACAAATTGGAAGACGGAAGTTTCTGTTTAAGTAGCTGTAAGAGGGAAATTGAACAAACACTTGGAACAGAGAACGAGAACGGAGCAGTGTTGAAGTTTGCAAGTGTAAAAGATAAATTAAGAAAAATGATGCCTCTTAATTCAGCCAGCTACACAAAACTACATCTGAGCTGACAACACTAACATGGGTGGAATTATCAGAGTGGGAGAGTATTGCAGATATGCTTTTTTCTGTATTTTCTCGTCGTTTGAATTTCGATATCACAGCTATAGAATTTAACAAGACAAAAGAAATCTCAATTTGAAATGGAAATTGTAACAGGGGTTCATTTGTGTCAGAAAGTCGATTTCTGATTGTTAACAAAGTAAATGAAAACTGTTTAGTGTATAATACAGATTGGGAATGCGTTCAAGTCATATTCGGCCAGCACAATCCATGTGACGTTTAGGAATGCAACGAAGAATGATTTTTTAAACAGACCATTCTTCACAAACCGTCATCGTGTATTCGTCAACTGATTTTCAAACGCTAAGAAGCTTTGGTGCGAAAAACATTTTTTTCTGGATAACAAGCTGGAATGGAAACTTGTATATTGCTTGCAGAATATGTATTTCGAAACTCGACAAAATAGGTAAACATTTGAATAATTATGAGGTACATGAAAATGGAAACAAAAATATACACATAATTGCGACTAAAAGTTATCTTTTCGTATTCAGCAATTATTGGAAAGCAAAAATTACAGCAATAACTGGTGATGGTAATTTTGTTTGGAGATACAACCGATCCAACCTCAGATAACCACGCGAAATGGACAGCGACTCATGTAAAAATTACCGGCATCAGCAGAAATAATATACACGTGTTGTCGAGCTTAGGGATTTTGATAAGGGTGATAGAAACTATTCCTAACATAAACTTTTAGGAATGAAGCTGGAGACACTGTTTGTGTTTGTAGCGATATGAAAACGATATTTGTATATCATTTTTTTAAAATACAAAATAAAACAGATTCTGTAATGAAAATACAAAAGGTACAGAATTCTTGATAAATATTCTAGGAAACTGTATCTTTCATGTTCAGGAGTCATCTGATCAATATATGTAGATTATTACATGGCAATTTTTATATCGCATCCTA
>WFKH01011926.1:84918752-84938021 GCA_016163765.1 Magallana hongkongensis | reverse complement strand
ATCAATATATGTAGATTATTACATGGCAATTTTTATATCGCATCCTAGCCCGAGGTCGCTGTATATCAGCGACCGATAGCTAATATAGGATGCGATATAAAAATTGCCATGTTATGATTTTTATATCATATACTTATAGAAAATATTAAAGAAACAATAAAAAAAACCATGTGATGAATGATTATTGTTAACAAATCGCTCCGTGTCTATTTATTCCATCTCTAATAAACTTCCCTGATTTTTTTGCGCCAGCTGTTTGTATACCGAGTTAACGTTGACGTAACTATTTGACGTCATACTAGGAGATTGGAGTTGAACGACGCACACCGAACTCTACGTCATAATAGCCGATCATAAACGGAAAGGGGTGTGATATAACATCCAAAGATTGCCGGAATCTTATATCACACCCCTAGGGTTTATATCACACGGGTAGGCGAATTTTCTGTTTATATCGCACAGGGCGGAAAAGGGTATATTTTCTATAAGTATACGATATAATGTATTATTTCGATTGTAAGCGTCCCGACTTTTTTTTGTAACTTACTTCTAACGTCAGAAAGTTTCTTTGTAGATATACAATTTATATCAGCAGGGTTTTGCCAGGCGGCGCAATGTGCGACGTCAAAAATAACCTGCTTTACGTCGTTGTTAAACTTTTGACATCGTGTACGATAACATTCTCGTTCTATTTCTGAGAAGGTCTTTAAAAACAATACTTTCTTTGAACATGTGCTCTGAGTGCGCATTCATCAAGCATTTCTAGTTGTTTTTTGTTTAATTCCCTTTAAATAAAATGTCATCATAATCAACGGAATATTTTCGATGTTGCTAGACTACTACCGGTAATTTACAAAATGCATTTTTAGGCGCTTTTGTTCATTTCATTTAGTTTACAATCAGCTTAGGATGTGTTTCAAGGTCTTTACAAAAGTTTATTAGCTAGCATCAAGCACTGACGTCGTCATTTTACTACGAATTCACACTTTAACTTGTCACAAAACGCGCTAAAAAACCTTTAACATTTTTTTTATTTTAACCAAATTATTCATTCGGTTAATAATAATTATATACTTACAGAAATTAAATGCATTTTTTTAAAAATTATATTATGCGAAAAGTGCTATCCTCGCGATTATCATTTCTTTATGTTGATTTGAACGTTTCGTTTTTTACATTGCGCTGCATTTCGAATTTTAGAACAAGTATGTTTTCAATTTACTATTTTAATCTCATACAATATCTGATATCAAAACTTAAACTGAATACAAATTACTTTAACCTTTTTTTTGCTACGTTTCCTCTTGCTATGTCTTCGATTAACTTAATAACGCCACTTGTTTTCGCTGTTTTTGGACAACCCTTGTATGTGTCATTTATTTCAAACATTAGTAAAAATTGGGCAGATGTTTGACATTATCGAATATTGTTCTCTAATTCGAAATCATGATGATCAAACGATTTGAAACATTTATCTCATACGTGTGGTGTATACTACCCGTGTGAGAAACCTTTGCTGTATCAAAGTGGTTATGCTATTAAATACTTTCGGTCCGAAATATGTTTGACACAGTCCCTCGCTTTAAAGCTTAAAGGGCCAATTTTCGAAAATGTTCCTGAATATACCAAAACTGATTTAAAATGGATTTTGTCGATTTAAAATAAAAAAAATGACGGGAAATACATAAATGTGTAGTTAATAAAACTGCAAATCACGTTAGCTATCAAGGAGTTCATCCTGATGACGTGATGAAAACAGAACGCTTTAGTTGTTTTTCTAATCTATAAAAAAGACTTCCCGAAATAATGTCTCCAAAGCTTTTATTTTACCACCATTAAGCAACCTTTTAGTTTATAGCCTCGGTTTAGCAAAAAAATAAAAATAAAAAAATAAAAACAATAAAAATAAAAAACATCTTGTTCTTACAGAATTGCAATATCTGAGATCAATTAAAAAAATTCTCCCTCTATTATCTTTTAACGACAGTCATTAGTTCCTCATCGTCGGTAACCAACATAAGATAACGGAATATTTTGTATGAAACAACATCGTTATGCCAATATTATTTTAAATATCCTCAGTTATATACAACCAGGTTTTGTCATTTAAGAATTTTGTCACTATTTGTTTGAAAGCTTCATTTACTCACTGAGTACGACGATATATCAAATTGATCAGGTTCATAGACGGCCGGCGTAGTCGCGCCGTCTACGAGACTAATCAACCAGATATGTTTCTGTTGTCAGTCAGTAACAAACCTAATAACTGTTTTTGTTTTCCCGAGGACTACCAAGTAAGACATTTATTTCACAAGAAGTGCTGATCTACGCAAATAAATAAAAAAGTGTCTTATATCTTATCAAATTTTTAAAAAGTCGAACGCCTCAAAATTTTTATTTTTACCTTTCAAAAAGTCTTTGCAAATCTTCGCTGCACCCTTGTTTACTTTTAATGTTTTGTTGCTATCTAATTGTAAACATTTTCCCTCTTCCTCCGCAGACGTGTTTTCTCCGCAGACGTTTGAGCACATCTCGACACTGCCATTTTATTCTGCTCCAGCCACAACAAAGGGACGTTATTTCAAAGTAATAGAAAGAGCGGTTATTGTGTTAAACATTATGAAATGTCAAGATAAGTCGGCGTAGCGTCGGCCATATTGCCGAATAAAACTCCAACCAGGCGGACAAAGAGATATATCCGGCAGTCACATGCCTTGTTTAAACCAATAAAAGTGTGATATTTCAGTTCAAGCGGGAAAAAACTTCGTAACTGCAACGATGTGTGCAAACAAATTGAATGACGCGCTTTATCGTGTTTTGAAAATTTGACTATCATTAAAAAAAATAACGATTTTTTTAAATATACATATTTAAACTTTATGCCTTGTCTTTAAATGTGATTTATACCTTAATATTACTCTATTATTCTGATTGTAGGTTCAAATTAATGGAAGAGCCTCTCTAAAAGCCTCATCATGAATTTTGATTTTCGCTTTTGACGTCCATGTTAGTGACATCATTATAAAATTCATTACTTAACATTTGATTATTCTATCTGCATTATTGTATTTAATAGTAGTCGTTATTTCAATAATGATTTTTATAATGAAATGCATTTCTAACCACTATTGAAACAAGCTAATTCAAGGTATTTGTGACTCCCGCTAGGTGTTCCTTCGCAGGGGGAGGGTAGTGATTTGCTTCATTGATCGATCTGAGGTATAAGCTCTAAACTTTTGACATGAAAATCAATAGTGTTCTTTGAATGCTATAACAAATGATATAACAGGTAATTGCAAAATTTCAAAATGTTTTTGAGGTGTTATGGGATACTTCAATATTGTGACATACTTCCTATCGAAATAAACAAAAAATCAAATATGATTTTATAAATTTAACTTTCACGGAATTCGTATCTTACGTAAAGCGTAAAGCAATGGGTTAGGTAGGAATCTATAAGTCATAAGCTCGAATTTCGCTGGAGCTTTTAAAAATTTTACCTTTCTAAAACTTTTTAAAACGTAGTTTTAGTCATATTGCAAAATTTGAAAATAAAAAAACGATGAAAGTTTTTGATTATAATGTACTTCACAGGAATATTGCCATGTGTCCCTTGGGATATCATTTGGAAACGAAAGCATATAATTGTTGTTGGATTTTCATAGTTGTTACTGTACAGCTTTTCAAACACTTAAAGGACAGGTGACACAAAATCAATTTTCTCCCAAAAACATTATCTTTGATAAAAATAATTAAGTTTATAACAATTTTCAGATCTGACTAGCATCAGATAAGAACACACAGCTTAATTATGTGTGCTGAAAACCTCAGCGGCAGCTGATCTCCGATTCTGTCGATTTTTAATGAGATAAGACACCCCTGTGTGTTATTCGTCAGAGACGACCTAGTCAGCAATCGGCTACATAGTAAACAGAGCAATGGACGAGGATTTATTTACAGAGGACACTGTATTTATGTTGTAAATGATGTTTTTGAAATAAAGGACCATCAGATTAAGGTGGATCTCTACACCAAATAAGTGTAAGAGATTTTTGTTGCATGCATTTGTTACTAATACTAAGCATAGTATTCAACAATGATAGACCTCAAAATATAATAGTCTATTTTCTAGAGAATTTTTAAAATATCAGTCTGGTTCTAGATAACCCCTTACTTATCAACTTTTTAAACATTTCTTTTTTAAAAGTCTTATGAAAGTAAAATGTCATTAAGTTAAGAAATAAAAGACAAAATAATCATGAATGAAGTTTGTATGATTTTAATTGGAATCCACATAAATATGAAACTAAAATATAAAAAAAAAAATTCTTTTAAGGCAAACTACTGGACAAAATCCTACAACAATCTGAAAATATAAACAATATTTGTTGGTTAATAGGATGAAAAAAGTAAATTAATTAATGAAAAACAATAAAAATAAAAAAAATTAATGAAAATACTGAATTATTGCAAAAAATCTTGGTATGAAAGATCCTGTTTAAGAGTTGTCTTTCTTTATTTTACATGGTCTCAAATATCTTCGGACCATTTTTTTTTAAATTAATAAAAATTCCGAAGAAAAATTAAAAAAGGAACAAGTCTATGCTAAATGTGTATTTATAAATTAGTAGTGCATATGATAATATTTGAAGATGAAAAATTTATATTTTTGATGAACACATTATATATATTTAACTATTAAAAACAAAATATTAGTAGTTAAATAGCCTTTTACTTTTTTATATACAATAGCAATTATGAACAACAACCATACGCATATTATCACATATATTAGATCTCCATATTGATAAACATGTATGTGTGGAAATGAAAGACATGCTTCTTTTTAGAATTAAGTCGTCCCCTCATTTGGCTTGCAAATACGGGCTTTCACTGCTATTGCTACATGTACCTAGCTTTATATATTTAAATCAAAATACATTAGTTCAATGTCAAAGTTTCAATGAAAGTCGTTTACTGCAAATGTTTTACATTTGGGAAATCAGGATCAATTCAAAAGATCGTACTACTGTACTTTCGTTTTATACTCATCATACATATATAGTTAAAGGGAAAATATTATATCTGCTTACCTATATCGATAATCCGTCACAAATGTATGATCGTCTGTTGCAGATGACATGACAAAAATGTATTGCCAATAGCGGGGGAAAAGTATATTATTCAAATTCCACGTTTTCCGTACAAAACAGCTGATAATCAATGTTAGTTGAAAGCTTTAAACAGGAAGAAAATTGACATATTTTCTAAGCGTTTTGGTGATTTCATTCCTATCTCATCTCCCTCGTTAGAGGAGTTCAATTTAAAGCTGAACACCGCTCGTAAATAGGCACCATCACACAGATACCTGGTATATAAACCCTTCGATTTCGTTACACCCGATTGCACACCTGAAACTCGTGGCCGACATGTAGTATTCCTTTCGCGGTCTTTGGATTTTATGCATTCATTTCTTATTCTATGTGCATATTCTGTTTGTAAATAATGCATTGACCAATTTATTTGATGTTAGTATTCTCCTGGCTTGAAAAAAGTGCGTAAAAATTTGATAAATTCATCGCGACCGAGTAACACGGCGAGACAAGATGTACGTCCACACAGGTGAGACCTCTACAGCGAAGTACTTTGAATGGTTTAGAGGTCTGACCCTTATATAAGGGTTGTAGGGACAGCAGTGATGAAAGAGAAATATGGCGGACAGTGCCTATTTACGAGCGGTGTTCAGCTTTAACGGTGTATAGCTATTTTGCACCACGACAAAATGTTATCAATCCGGAACAAAATGGCGTTTTGAACGGATGTCAGGCATGTTGTGACGATGTAGCCTTCCACCTTAAAGTGATTTTATTAAAATCATATTTTATTGAATAGCCTAGTATATGAACCCTCTTCCGAAGACAAAGTAGTGAGATTATAGAATGTACAAGATTGCATGTAGTATCATTGGTGAATAGAGTTTTTGAGAAATTTTTAATACGTAATTTAATTAAAGTGAATCTGAAAATTATGTTATTGATAATAGCAAATTATTATCCTGTCAGCCATACAGGCAACAACTTAATTAGATTCTTAATATTCAGTACAGTTGGAAATGCATATTGATCCAATCTTGCAGATCCAAAACATTGATTTAAATAAGGTTGATATTGATCTAAAACTTTTTGTTTAAAAAATTAAACTTTGAGCACAATGAGTTAGATGTTTATTATATCACATATATAAATTATTTCCTTGGGTACTATTTGCAATAATAGGTGTTGCTGTAAAAAAATAATAATTCATTGTCCACCTTAATCTAATGTCAGTATATGAGAAGTCTTCAGTGTGCAAAACAGTTTGATTTTTTAAAGGTTTGATCAACAATGATTAAATTATTGTCAACCCAGAAATACATGTGCTGCCAAATTGATCTTCATAAATTATTAAAAGAAAGATCAAATTCCATTTGAATATAAAATTCAAGGAATCTGAGATTAATACATTTTTCGAATCTGAATACCGTGTAGAAAAAATATTGTTTCAGTCTGAACTGATTATGAAAATTGATAGTTCTTTTCACAAGTTAGAAATACATGTGCTGCCAAATTGATCTTCATAAATTATTAAAGGAAAGATCAAATTCCATTTGAAAATAAAATTTAAGGAATCTGAGATTAATACATTTTTCGAATCTGAATACCGTGTAGAAAAAATATTGTTTCAGTCTGAACTGATTATGAAAATTGATAGTTCTTTTAATTCAATTTCAGTCACAAATTATAATCCATGTATAAATTAAAATGGTGTGGTATCATATTCAGACAGATGATGAATGCAAAGAATGTTTCACAGCGACCCATATTGTTGCATAAATTCAACAGAAAAACAAACATGATCAAATAACACACACAAAAATGAAATAAAACGATGTTTCAGTTCTTAGTTTTTAGATTAAGGTAGACCCCTGATTTAGGGGTCCTCAAGAAATTTACAAAAATATTTGCTCAAATGTACAAGCACTTCTGGTAATACTTCTTAATTCCGATCCTTTATTAAGTACAATAAATTTAATTAGGATTTAGGATCCGGTGCCATTCCTGGTTACGAAAATGCTAAGTCTTTATACATTATCACTTACTATGTGATCTCATTATTCTTTATTATGTAAACAAAACTTGGGTCATATTTTTGTTAACATTTGATTTTATGTAAAGAAAATTCCAGGTTTAGTAGAAACTGTTAAGTTAGGTTCAAAATGAATTGGCAGATAGAAAAAATTGGCCTAAAAAGAGCTTTTATTGGTGTATTGAACCAATGTAAACAAAAACATGGCACATTCCTTGTTTACATAACAAAGAATTGTGAGCTCTGTATCTTGCTTATAAATTTACGACTGACACTCAAAGTGTGGCTGATTATTAGAAATGCTTAACTAAAGGAATGTAAATAAAAATACAAACATATAATTTGACCAGAATCGTGAGCATGCCCCTTCATAGAAACAATTAATACTAAAACACAATGACGTCAGTGTGTTAACATATACAGAAACATTGTTTAACTAGATTGTAATAGTCACTATAAACCCAGCAATTACATTTATTATTTCTTCTAATCAGTGATTTGGAGCTGATAAATTTTTATATCTGTACCCCCACTGCATACACACATAATGCCTGCATCCTCGTTGATCTTGCAAAACATTGGAGTTAAAATATTTTCTATAACCCGTATACAATTTCCAGAGCTCGTTAGGACATGTATATTGTTGCTATCTTTGCCGGCTATGTAAATATTATTACTTGAGTCTACTTCCAATTCCCTTGGATGTTTCAAGTTACTAGTTTGGTATTTCCAGACCTCACATCCTTCATCAGTCATTGCTGTCACAGTTTCAAGTTTCCAATCAGAGTACACTATCAAGCCACATTTTGTTGTTTTTATGTGTAAAACGTGGCTTCCATTTACATCATACTTCTTCAATATTTGTCCCAATTTGTCAATTTTTAAGATGTACGTTAAGCATGCAATATACAGGTTTTCTCTCCAGCATGTGATTCCCCAATTACAGTTGGCGCCTTCAATATGAAACTTTCTTAGACTATTAAAATGATCAGACGAAAACACATGAATAGTATTTGAGGCCGTGCTTGTCACGAAAATTTCTTCTTCAAATTGAACAGCGCCGTATGGATTAGTAATACCATCGAAGACGTGAATGCAGTCCTAATGTTTATCGTATACTAAACCCGCGTTATCGCCATTGTAGTTTACGAATAAAAATCTTTCCTTCGACAAAAATAAACCATAATAAATATTACAATTCTTGATGACAAACGCCTTTACAGCAAAAAGATCAACACTAATAATGTTAAGTTTAAAAAGGCGAAAAGATGCTGAAAGTTTGACATCTGCAATTCTGTTCATATTTGTTGTAATATCCATCCATGATGAGTCCTTTTCTGCAGTAATGTTTACGTTTATATGTCTGAAATCGACTTGCTTTAGCTTGTGAAAACTCTCTTTAGCTGTGCAGAATTTCATTATCATTTCTATGTTATTCTCTGCACCTTGTGCTTTTTCAATTTCTTCTTTACAGTTGTCCACGCAGAAAACCCCGTCCTCTATTTTGTCTATCTCTCTTTGCACTTTTCCTCTGCCTTCTTTCAGAGTCAAAAACATTTCATCTATATGCTTCTTTTTCAAATGTTCTATATGTTGCACCAAAGCCGAAGCCTCTCCCTCAGTGTTGGCTACAATTTCATCCACTGTACTTTCTATTTCAGATATATTGTTCATTTCTTCGGTTTTGACTTTCAATAAATTTGTTCTAAATTTATTCACTTTGCAAAGCAAGGAGTCCATCTCACCACTCTCTTTTAAAAAGTGTACAGCATTGTCTAAAGTGTCCACCCTTTTACACTTTCTATGTTCTGTAACTCCACACAGACCACAACATAGTTTCTCGTGGTCATGGCAATACAGTTGTATATTTTCATGTTCATGTTTAGGACAAGAATATGAAAGTCTTTCTCCGGGAGTTATCTGATTTGATAGCATTTCACTTATTTTAATTGTGATGTGATCTCGGGACGCCATATTTTTTTTATGGCATTTCGCACACAACATACATAAGTACTCATTGCATGTTAAACAATAGTCTGAACTCTCTTCTTTCTCATTATCTCTTAAACAAGGTTCACAATATTTTATATCTGGTCCAGCAACTAGCTTTTGTAATACATCATTAATCGGATAAAGAATGGCCCATTCCTCTGGTTTTTCAGGCTCACCATGGCTAGGAATGTACATACGACACAGGGGACAATGAAAACCCAAACGAGGCTCCGTAGATTTGCACTGAGTGACAATATAAGAATGTAAACACCCGTGGCAGAATGAATGCTTACATGGTAAATACCTCGGTGTTTTAAACTTTTCAAAGCAGATTGAGCACACTTTAACATCATCGACCAGAAATGTGTCGGTCTGAGAAGTTGCCATGACGATATGAGTTGTTTAACTGAAACCGAAAGTTGATATGAATGCTGCGCTCCAAGATGCCGAAAATAGTAATTGTCTGCAAAAAAAACCTAATAATTTTTAACAAATATAATACAAATTGAAAAATATTTTCTTTTTTTTTATAGAAATTCAAATAAATACCCTTTGTCAAAATGGACGTTCATGTTAACGTGTCCGTGGAAGTCAATAGTGTGCGCTATTCAGGTCAAAATTAAAGAGAATTTTCCTTCAATAATGTTTTGTTAAAAGTTACCATTAACATTGTTTAAGAATGTTTACTACTTAACGTTCTTATTAATCACCACTTAACGTTCTTATTAATCACTCAAAATTAAAAATGTGAATTTAAAGGAGGAGGCTTTAAAATAAAACAAGAATAATACAAGACTAAAAAAAGACCATCTTATAGGTTAATTTCATTTTAGTTTCATTAAATATAACTTATCAAAGTAGAGGAAAAAAAATACTATGAAAAATTAACAAGACTCTTCATTTTGAAACAATACTTTGTTTATCTCAGATAAAGCGGACATCATGCTTTTGTCTGTACATATGATAGATATGATATAGCTTAAGTTTAGATATAGATAATACATAATTTACAGTTACGTGATAAACTATATTATAATAATTTTTTTGATAAAACCAATCAAAAGCGATTAAATGATAAATTTAAAAGAGCTACATCATACCCAATGCAGAACATCAAAGAAGTTTATTTTTTTTTCAAAATTTGAATTAAGAAATATAAGCATTTTATTTATATTCAATCCAATTTGATCAACATTTGTATACAGAAAAGACAATATTTTATTGTACATTTGTATACCGTCAAATTCCCTGAATGAGAAGCACACTCTTTGCAGCAAAATCTTTTATATATTTATGTGTTATCTTATTTGGTTTGTAAGGGCCTATGTAAAGAATGCAAGGAAGTAAGTAAGAATTGTATTTCATGACTGACCATAAAAAATATAGATAAAAATGAAATGATTAAAGAAGCATAGGAAACTGAATACTTTGAATGTAAAAAAAAGAAAAAAAACATTAAAAACAAAATAAATCCGGTTTATCCAAGCAACACAGATCGATATTACACAATCGCTAAATATTATCGAGTAACACTGAATACCGGGTCTACAACATTACTTGAATATTATATTTATATTTTATAATATGTTTTACGGTACTACCGTTGTGGCGAGCGCAGCAAGAATTACACATGCCTTGCATCATTGTCAACTTAGTGTTATTTAGTTATCAACAAACATCAAAGAATATTGAGAGAGAGAGAGAGAGAGAGAGAGAGAGAGAGAGAGAGAGAGAAAGAGAGAGAGAGAATAATATATATTTTTAAGTTTAAAAAAAATCTTACAAAATACATAGACTTGCTTCCCCTTAAACTGCTCTTTACTTTCAGAGAGAATTGATCAGTCTGTAAAATGTTATTTATGTTTAATTTGGTCAAAAGTGTTAACAGTAAATACAGCATTATTTTTCTTTTGTACCTTATTGTTATTTTACTTTTATTTTTTTCCTGGTTCATAATTTTTTTTAAATTGTATACTTTTGCATTTTAATTACATACGTTGTATCCGTGCCCCGGTTCCTGTTTGTAGGTGTGTAATTTTCCAGTTTCCAATTTAATGGTTTGACAGTATGCAATATCTGCATAAATTTTTAACTCTTTACTTTTTTCTCTTTGTTCTTTTTTATTTAGTCTGAAATGACCTATATTTTAATTTCCTCCTAACCTATACCTACTGTATATGCATGCAAAATTAGCTTAAAATTGGATCGATATGACAGTGAAGCATGGTTCTTGCTAGTATATATATTCATATATATATAATCTCTCTATAAAAAAAATGAAATTGAAAATACAAAATCTGAGACAGGTATCGCAGTCTATACTGAAATAGCTTGTACACGCATTTCAGATGTTTGATCAACCTCTAAATATATCGCGGGATATATAGCGCGAGATCACTGTAACGTCATAGGTTAAAACCATAATCATTTGTGATAAGCCACCAGAAAACCAGGTTTATTGAGTTTTTCTAAAAAATTGAGATTTTTGCATTTGCATGTTGCTATGGCATGAATAAATAAAAATACAAAATATTAGATTGAATCTCCTTTTTATTTAGGACCTATGACGCTGCAAAAATGAGAAACGTTTTAAGCAATTGCTCACAATGCATTGAAAATTGGAAGAAAAGTCCATGAAAAGTTATGAAAATGTTATGTAGAAGATGAATACAAAGTTATTAAAAAGTGAACAAAAAACTTATCATCAATTTATTTATATTGTTTTGTGATCAAAATTGAATATAATGGCATCATTTTAAATCAAAGTCTAGTGGAAAAAGGTCATAATTTGGGAAGTTGTACATTAATTATTTACATGTAATATAATTGTTTAAAAACCGATCTTTACGGTTTAACATGTTGAAACATTACACAATTCCTATTTAATTATGCTAATACTAGTTATTAACAGATACTTGTAAAAAATAATATTACCTAAAAACTACATGCATGTACAAATAATTTCAAATACTGCAATTTATATAATAATATTATATTATACATAAATATGCATATCATGACACTGTACATTACAGTACACAATACACCTAAAATTTCACATCTCTGGAGAGGCAAACTGCTTTGGACATTTTCTTTTCTCTGGGTCTATTTTGACACGGAGTTTTGGACACACAGGCTTAGGGCAAGACTGTAGACTATCTGAAGTATCCTTGTAGAATGGTTTGATTTCATTATAAAGATACCACTGTCTGCAGCATCAAGACCCTTGAGAAAGACAACTCCTTGACTTTCTTCAGACATTCTGAAATGATGGAATTTAAAAATGGATGGTAGTTTCTTGAAGAAAGCTTCAAAGAAAATTGCCCAGTCGTAGAAAGAGACCGGCCTCTCTGCATCGTTGATGAGCTTAGGTATGTTGTGGCCATTTCTTGAGGAGCGCCTCACTGATTCTGCTACCTCATCAAGAGTTTCTGCTGTAGAATGCCTCCACTTCATCTTCCAGAGGTCAAAGTGCCAGTTTGGGCTAAATTTTGTATGTCCAGCTTCCATCAAGGAAAACTCTATGCTGCGATGACGACCTGTCATTATCCTCCACATGCCATATCCGGAAATTTCAAGACATATGCATTAACAAGTGATATATACAATACTGTAAACATGATTAATATATTGATTTGTTCACAGATATACTTAAAAACATATGACACTCTATATATATGGAAGATTTGAACTATTTACCTAATCATTGTGTTGTTTCTGTTTTGTCCGGCACAATTATCCATCTGCAGTACAGCATTCTTCTCTTCATATCCCAATGCTCAAAGACATGATGTAATAGGCTCACTACAATATTGGCTCCCTTGCCTACGTCCTCAGCCTCATCCACCAGATAGAATACTTGCTCACCTGAAAGTGATTAAATCATTGATTTACTTAATTACAGACAACGAAGCATTCTTTTAAGGCCACACTAATATAATTCTTGTTCGTTGGACATCCAAAGAAAAAGAACGAGCGGGCGAGCGATTAAATTAAAAAAATATTTTTTATAGTAGGCAAAATTTTAAGGCGGTACATAAATAAATTTGTGCGGACGATTACATCTGTTCAACTTGTTTCTGATTTATAAATTAAAACTATTTAAAATACAAAAAACTAGAGCAGAAATAGAACAGAAAACAGCGCAGAATTTACTGAATGCGCAAAATTAGCGCCGGAGTTCGACTAACAAGAAATTATATTGGTGTGGCCTAAACATGTTTTTACAACCCAAACCAAAAAAAATTACAAATTAGGCTTAATTAATCTTGATTACCGGTAGATTGCAAAACGAGTGTTTAATGATAAAACAAGTACCTGCTCCCTCTGCACACACACCAAAGGCTTGCCACTTTCTGGGGGTTTTGAAGAACAGAGGCCCCACCTCTTGTGCATGATGAGGATAGTGAATCTGCTGAGCAAAGTAAAAGCTGTACATCTGGGATAATATCCATTGTATATAATTGTCATAGAAAAAATACAATTATGAATAAGTTAACCTCTAAAACGTTATTAAAATATACATGTACTATTTCAAACTATATGAATAACTCACCAATACTTATGGCATGAATATACAAATTTCAAGAATGAAATTATGCAACTTATTGCTCACAAAGATTGTTGTTGCGGAGTAGTTTTCATGCACCTATCCATGAAAATTTACGATATCTGAATTGTGCATATTAATTACTTGGTGTAGACTATCATCTTTAATCAGAAGTGAGTAATAATTAATATTAATGTGATTGTATGCATGGAACCAATTTATGAAAATTTTTTTTGCCTATATCAAGCACAATTAAATGTTGTATGTGATATAAGAAACTAAAAAGAAACTTATTTGTGCACACCTCTTTCACTTTGATTCAAGTTGTGTGTTTGAAACAGTTCTTTGGACACTAGACACCTTTTTCTGTAGTATTTGTCTCTATAGCTTTGATTTGTCCAGGTGACACATGTACTCATCCAGCATGGTTTTCTTTTCCTCTTCTGACAGGCTCCCTGCATTACTGATGTTATTAACATATCTCTTGCATTTGGGACACAGATCAGTAGCTGGCTTCATAATCAGGATGTGATGTGTTTGTTCCAACCAAACTTTCTTGAACTCTGATAAGCTCACTTGTCTGTTATTTAAAAATAAAACTAGTTATGCATACTTTTGAAGACTAACAATTTTCAATTTTATGTTCTCAACAATGCAAAACTTTCTGAACATGTATACTATTAATCAAATATGTATATCAATCTTAATAATTATTAGGAATGTTAATTCATTTTAAAGTATTTCATGTGCATCATGTATTATACATACACTTCAAAATGCTCAACAGACCCACAAAATATGCTACATGATTTGGTTATGATTCAGCACATGAGTAAATAAAAAACTATTATTATTAAAACTATCATTAAACTAAATTATTATTAAAACTATTTTATTAAAACAGAATTAAACATACCTATAATAAAGCATTTTCGCTGCTTGGTTATAAATTTCCCAAATATCAGACTTTGTCTTGTCAGAGGGAAGCAAAAACAGGACTTTGTCACCACAGGCTGAGTAGTTTGGCTGTTTGCCTTGCATTGGGAGTCCATTCTTTAATGTATATTCTTTCAAGAACTGAGATATACGCTGAATATCTGTAAGGCTGAGTGCACGTTTAGGGGTTTTCCCAGTGTTTCCATGAATCCTAGGTTTTAGGCCATCTTTATCCAGAGATGCAGCTATGCTGTTCAGCTTGAAATTTCCTATGCCATGGCAAAAAAGAAAAGTATCTCGACATACCTGCTGACCAGCAAAATAGTACTTTTGTGCTACTCTTTCTCGCTCTTTTGTTTTCTGATTTTTACCTGTAGACTGGGGCCAGTATTTACTAGATTTCCTGTGTGCAGCAAGTTGAACTTTCACTGTAAAATATAATTCCTCACTTGACATTTCCTGACATTGCTGTCTGTATTCTAGCATGTGATCGAATTCGATTTTTGTAATACATGGGGAACCATACAACTTACTGCAACCGCATGTGTTTGTTTTGAATACACCGACACAATTAACTTCGTCTTGGTCGACAGTTCTGTATTCGAATTGTTGATATCTGCATTACATATAGAATCTGAATAATAACCGACACTGATGTCTGTAGTATCACTGTCCTCTTCCTCGTTTTCGGGCGATGACAATGGCACAAATTCAGTGTTATTTGCGAAGTATGCATCATTCAAAAATGTGATTTCGTCGATAAAAGGTTCTTCTTGGTAACAAAGTATTTCGCCGGGCACTTCACTGGTTCTGCTTGACTGGCTCATAATGAATAGATTATCATTCTCCTTGACATCAACGTAGCTGTCAATGTTCGTCTGCGGGAATTCCCGCATATTGTTTACATTGGTTATAATTTCGTTTTTACGACATCCGATAACTCCGACAAAAAATGCGGGATGTCATTCGTGTATAAAATTGTTTCTCTTATATCAAATAGTACTAAATGTGTTAAACTATGTTTTCCCCCAGAAACTTTAAACTACGATGGAATTGACTTTTTAGCATTTATTTTGTCACTGATCATGGAAAAAAAAACCCGAAATACTTGTAATACAGCTTGGCTTTTACTATCAATCGGTACACACTAAATGTATATATATCACAGGAAAAATGTCCACATGTGTAAAATATGTGTATAATTTTACACATGTTTTACACATATATTACATGTGTACAACCCATGTTTAAAAATTTATATGTTGAACACATATATTATACACATGTGTAACATATGCATTTTACATATGTCTAACACATGTGTAAAAATATATGTGTGCAATACATGTTTCAAACAGCACTATGTTAAACAGATACACGTGTAAATAATGTTTTATTTTCTTATTCATTTTCATGACTTCAACCTGTAATTATGCATTTTTTAGTAAATACAAGTATACACAAATTTATTTTATAAACTTTTGCCAACTAACTTACAGAAAATTTATTTGTAACCAATTCCGGATTTAAATCTTGATTGGCTTTAATTTTGTCGTTTGCAATCATACGTCATTTTGTACGTCACGGAAGCAGAAGATGGGGAATTTGTAGATTCGATTTGAAGCTGCTATACATGTATGTAAACGGTAGGTCTGTCGGTAAACATTTGCCAAAACCTACAACCCCTGCTATAATAATCGAATTAGAGACAAAACAATGCTTGAAAACTAAGCTAACATTAAATATATGTTTATAAAATGCATTTTATTTAGAACAGACACATTTTAATATTGAAAAGTGAAAGTAGAAAAAACAACTAGAGTAAAGCTCATGACAAAGTAACGAGTAGGTATTCCATAAAAGCTGCAAGTCGAAAGTTTTATGTATTTTTTTGTATATCAACACTTAAGAGATTAAATTAATTTTAAAATGTGTTCCTTAGTACACATTAATTTGCTAAAATGTTGAACTGGTCCCTAGCTGCAATAATGTAGCCCTCTCTTAATATAATATTATGTGAGTTCTTATTATATGCTAATTACTCGCCGCGAACCCCTTTATCTCAGGCAAATCGCGAAATAAAGTCGTCGCGAATATTAGTTGGTTTACAGTATTTATGCAGCACATTTGGACGATTATTTTAAAAAAAAATGCACATACCTGTGAATGCAGTACAATAAATATAGATGAAAAAATATCCTAGGTAACTTTGAATTTACATCTTTTCTCCATCCGGAAGTCACTCTAAATACCTCACACTTTTTCAACGTTATCATCCGGGTCTGTTGCATTACAATAATCCCGTAGATATCACAATTTTATGTGGTAAGCTAAAGGGGGCATTTCAAAAGAGAAATCTTGGAAATTTTTCATACTTTTGAATGAACATCATTTATAAACCCCGAGGTATTTTTAAATATAGAGTAATTCAGCAAAATGTGAATCGATGATATCTTGGGACAGAGTATAAAAGAAAATCAGTGAAATTTTCATAATAATTATATGCCATGTTTTTAGTGGTTTTTTATAGTAAAACATGCAATACTATACCTGCAATGTACTATGATATGCAACTTTTTGTATATATACATGTACAACTATTGTGTGGATTTTTTTTGTGTGGCAAATGACTTTAGTACAAAGGCTACCAATATTTTGTTGGTCAGTAACGTAGTCTGAAGATATATGGTATTGTATTTTTAAAGATCCAGACATTCTTCTTGAATTCATGGATAGTTCTTCACTGCGGCTGGTATAAAAGTGACAAATCATGGTAATTAAATCTAAATACATAGAGTTTTGAGTGTATGGCTAATATTAAGTATTTCTTTCTATTGTAATTTTTAAGTGTTGAAAATCTAACTTTCACAAATTATTCAAGTTAAATTGAATTTAACAAATATAATGCATGTTTTTATCTTTAAATTAAATATTTATTTTATACTGATTTAAAAACTTCTAATGATTGTATTAAGTTTGTATTAACATTTTAGGAAGAAGTCCACACATACCTTGCTAAGGTCAATGCATTGAAAAGAAGGAAGTTGAAGTAAGATTGATAGAGAGATGACTAAATACACTAAAGGTAAAAGTTTATTCTCTCATATAAATGGTGGTATGTTTGTTTTTTAAATAGTGCCTCTCTCTCTCTTTCTCTCTTTTTTTTCTCTCTCTCTCCCTCGCTCTCTCTCTCTTTCAGCTTGCAAGTGTAGGAAATTAATTAACATTTATACATTTAAGAAGATAGATATTCTGAAATAACTTTATATTTTGTATGCAAAAAATAAACACCGAATCTTCCTACTCTTGATATATTGTAGTGTATGCAAGCAGTTGAAAAATGTATTTTGTTTCTTTTTCAGGAAACTTATTGGACACAGAACAACAAATATGCTTATATGTAATCATTTGCAAGAATAAAATTAATTTTTATTTTAAGTACTGGGTTTTTTTTCAATCTTTAATTAACAACAGGTGATTGGAAATGCAAATGAATAAATCATTTGCACATGTATGCAATGTATCATTCTTTCAGGTAAGAAATTAAAAGCATTGTTTGCTTTAAATGAAAATAGAAACAGTGATAATTATTTGCAGGCCAAGATAATTTACACATGAGTTTTACATATATATGAAACACATGAAATATACATATTGAACACATGTTTTACATGTATAAAAATCGTGTGTTCTTTTACACATGTGTTTTACATGTGTAAAACACATATTAAACATGTGTGAAAATAAACACGTTTTACATGTGTGCTCTTTGTATGTGTTTTACACATGTGAAATATATATGTAAAATATATGTTTAACACATGTTTTACACATGTGGACACTTTTCCTGTGTATTTCTCTTGTCGTAAAATTCAAATTCTTTGTATAACACAGATTTAAAACTAACTTTATTTTATTCATTTTTAGTTTATTGATGAAAATCATAGTAGTTCTGTATAAACTACGAAAGCTTGTGCAGTACTCAAAACGTGTCTTCAAACCTCAAGACACCGTAAAGTACGAGTTAAATGTTTTGGCATAGCACCATGGGAGAAAACATTAGAGAGCATTCTGGGATGTAGACAAAAACATTTTCTTGATGAATATGTAGGGTTACCTCGTTCTTTTTCCCTCGCGCACTGGTTATTAGAGCTCACTTTGCTCGCCGGCGCTCAACGGTATTAAAACGGAAGATAAAAAGTAAGTGCTAAAAATTACACCAAATGAATTTTGTTGGACATTAGTTTGAAAGTAAATTATACAATCCCGTTGCCGTGAATCAGTCCCAACTGAATGTCCTCAAAAATGACATATTATTATTAATCACTGGGCTCATTTAATTTTCATCTATGTTGATTTGAACAACAGTATTACGCATTATAAAAAAAAATAAACGTATTGATATACATGTAATTCTACAACATTTTAAATTTGAAAAGCACTTATCTTAAGTCACAATGTGGAATTCTATTAATTCTTCAGTATTACATATATATAAAAAAAAATCAAACATAAGTATACGATATATGTTTTAAAAAAAATTAGAAATTAAACTTTATCAGTAGTCTTTATTTAAAACTCTTAACAATACCAGTGTATTGTATCTAAAATTCATTATTACAGTGTTTACGACATCAAAAATTATTTCACTGTTTTATTATATTAAG
>WFKH01011926.1:84886673-84907729 GCA_016163765.1 Magallana hongkongensis | reverse complement strand
GAGAGAGAGAGAGAGAGAGAGAGAGAGAGAGAGAGAGAGAGAGAAGTAAATGTACAATTCAAACATGTATATCTGTAAAAAAAATTTTGTCAATAAACGCATATATACATGCATGCCTGTATCCACGTATGTAGAGAAACATTAAACAACCCTCAGTTTAAAGTCATGTATAATAATTGAAACATGGGCATTTTGTTAGGAGAACGGTAATTTCCTACCCGCAGTCGCTAATTGTTGTGTGCACACAGTCATTGAGATGGCGGCATTTCTTTGATGCCGGCAAAGCGACCCGGCGAGCTCTAATGCGGTCGTATTGCACGGGTGCTTCGGCGGCATGACTTTGATGCCGGCGATGCTACAGGGTCTGAATTTAGATAGCTGCTGATAAAAACAAGACTGTCACAAAGCAGGAAAATAACTGTATTTTTAACCGGGCTCTATATTTGTACTGAAAAAACCACGATATTATTTTGATTTATGATAAAATATAAACGGAAAACATTTAAATCCATTGTTTTAAAGATAAAATCGTTAAACAAACCACAATTAAGAAAGAAAAAACGTTCGACACTCGGGGACCGAACCCGGGTCGCCTGGGCACAAGTCCACCACTTTAACGACTGAGCTACGCGGACTCTCGCTTCAGGAGTTTGGAGCCCAAAATCTCGATAATGCGTGGATCGATTTTAAAACGGATTTCATATTCTGAAGTTTTGAACGCGTCTCTATCAAATTCAAACATTAAAAAAATTCAAATCAAAAAAGTTGAAAAATGACTTATTTTTGTTTCCTTCCGGTGACGACCGGAAGTGACGGCGGACGTTCGGATATGCGAAGGGCACTGCGGCCGTTAACTCTCTACCATCTCTGAAAATTTGAAAGTCCTCTCTTAATTACTTTTGGAGAAAAACCGTGAACAAGCAAAAACATAAAATCTTTAATATCTCGGGACCGGAAGTAACGACCAAAAATATCTCGTGTAATTTTCTTACAAATTTTGTCATTATTAAGATCTAAAAGTTTTATAAAAATCGGCTGAAGCGTTTTTGAGAAAACGTGACAGAAAAAAAGAATAATAATAATAATAATAATAATAATAATAGGGGAAAAGAAACAAAGCAATAACAATAAGGTCTTCCGTTGGAAACGGAAGACCTTAACAAGGGGGTGGGGTGAATCAGTTTATAACTTCGGGTTCGGTATTCCATATCTCAAAAACGAGGCCATGATTTAGTTTGTTTACAGTTCAAATGCTGATTACATGTAGGAAATACCAAGTTAAAAAATCTAGAACAAAAACAAAAAATTGTCTTGCTAAACAGGTTAACTCTTATTTAAATTACTTGCACAGAAAAACTTAAAAGGACGATATGCTATAACTAGTTTCTTGGAGCCCCTTCTTGTACGATGAATTATATGAAAGCATGTTGACTTGGGTAAAACACCGATAAAACGAAGAAAAATGATGACAGAAACAAGAAAAAATCAAAATACTCCGAGATCACATATGTACAAGTGGCACGAACTATTTTCTGTTGAAAGGTGCAATTACACCCTCTGACCAGCGCTGAGTATTGCTATTGCGTATCTATACTCTCAAATAAAAACAAAAGACTATGACGTTATAGAAATTTCTTTATAACTCAATATCAGACTGGGCAAATCGGCATGTACATGGATTATATATGTAAAGATAACTCCAAAGTAAAAATGTACATTGCTCTGATTTTTATACATTTACATTATTATGATCAATTTTGAAATATTTTATCCTTATTTTTTTTAAATCTCCTCCTTATTTAAAATGAAATAATATTTGTCCACAAACTTTATAGAAAACCCTAGTATCTAGATGTGAACAGATTAAATAAAAAAAATCAGTAAATTTTAAAAAAAAATAGATTAAAAAACCTTCCCCTTCAAAAGAACTTTGAATAACACGGTACTTGCGATCTCTTCAATCATTATAATGGTTTTTTCCCAAATTAAAAATTTAAAGGAAAATATTAATTAATCATTTGTGGTTTCTCAGCCCATGTGGATAGATTCTAAAAATTTACAAAAGACACAGATGACCAAAAATTTGGACACGTTTCGCTAGAAAAAGGATTAAGAGAGAACGAAAGAAAACACAGCTTATCATTAGAACATTGTTCGTTTTCACAACATTTCATGTTTCAAACACATCTTTATCGCTTTTAGTTATCGTTTTTGCTCAACTGAACAAAAGGTTCATGTGTCCGTCTTCTGTCCGTCTGACTGTCTGTCCGTCAACCCTTCCGTAAACTTTTCTCTTTTCTGACTTCTTTTCTAGAACCAAAGGGGCCAAATTTAACCAAATTTAGTACGAATCAACATTGTTGGCAGGGGATTCAATTTTTTTAAAAGGGAGAGCAATCACAATAGAGTAAAAAAACAGAGTGTCTTAAAAAACTTTTCAAGAGCAACTGCACCAGATATGCCAATATTAAAATAAAAATAGTATGTAAAGAGAATATTCTAATTGTGAAAACCGTGATCCCCTGACCAATACATAGGCCACAAGAAGAATTTAATATAGAAATATATAGAGAAAATGTTAAAAAATCTTCTCAAAAAGCACAATGCTTTATTTTGTTAGAATACTTTGCATTCAACTTCAGAAAGTGTTAGTTAAATTTGTTAAAATCCTGACCCAAGGCCAATACTGTTGTCACAATAGGGCTTCCAAAATTAAAGTACAAACATAGAAGGATATCTTTATTTTTTCATATTTGCATTTTTCAGTTTGGTTTTTTTTTTGGTGATAACACTACTAGTCGGTTTTGTATTAATTTAAATGACTCATTGTTGATGCGCAAGCGGGGTTTGCATAGTTAAAAGAAATGGAAACCATAAAATATGTCAGTACTCTAATGTTAAATCATACAATTGCCAAAAATAATATACGAAGCAGTGTTAAGGTGTCCCCGGAGCAAAAACAAAAAAACAAAAACAAAACAAAACCAAAAAAAGGCTGAAAAAGATATTCTTAAAATCAAAAAAGAAATAGTTTGACCGGGAGTTTTTCTTAAGATTTTTATATCATATATTGAAAACGATGTTAAACATAATACTTCGTCATTTTTGTGACGTCATGTTTACTTCGTTATCACGTGACGTTTGTTACCTAACATATCATATTGTCTGATTAAATCGCATCGGTGCAGGTGATTGAGGGTAATAATTAATAATAATTAAATGGGAAATATTTTAAAGAAAAATCCTTTGTAATGTCTTACACTATTAAGTTCTTGCTTGGGCTTCAAATAGATATTTCGTTTATTAAAGATAGTGTTAAAAAGTTTCGCCAAATCATCAAAATAAGGCACATTTGACTTACTTAAAGCGATTTACATAAATGTTGGGTAAATCCGTAGGTTTCCCAAGCATGATATAATTTCGTACCCGTATTCTTTACCAATTTTACTTGAAATATTCGAAATATTCGAAAACTGTATTGATTTTTCACCTGCGCAAAGCTGTTTTTACATGAAATAAAATACCTTTATTCAGTTGTTTACATGTAACAGGGAGAGTCTCCAAACAACTTATTTGTAAATAGTCTTTTACTTTAAATGAAGCATTAAATCTACAGAATATTTAATACTGATTATTGATATGAATGAATTCTGTACATCTAGCAAAAACGGCAGCATACATGTAAAGGAAACAAGCGGTTTTATTACAGTTTCAATAGATTCACTTTTAACGTTATCATACATTTCCTGAGACCTATCGAAAGGAATGCAGATCGTGACGTCAAATTTGATTATGACGTCATATTGTATGAAGTAAACACAAGTGACTTTCTACACATCGCTTTGGGAAGCCTTAACATAACCGCGGAAATATAAGTAATAAGGAATCATTTTTTTAATATCATGAGGTGATAATTTCGGTTGGAGAGTTGTCAAATCTATCAAAGAGCCCTTCGGGCTTTTTTGGATTTGACCACGCCTAGACGAAAATTATCACTTCATAATACTCATAGAATGATTCCTTAGTACTTGATTCAAAATAACTTCAATAATAGATTACGAAATACTATCCTCAGATAATACTGGCGCACCAAGAGGTTCTAAAAATTATTCTACAATAGAACTACAATGCTACAATTTGTGAGATAACTTTTCAAGCAACCATGTGTAAATTGTAAATTGTTAAAACTGTGATACTAGGCAATACAAGGACCAAAAGTGGGTTTCAAAGTTAAACATTTAAACATACTAGGGAAAACATCTTCTCACGAACTACAGTACTACCACTTGTGAGATTACTATCATAATAATACTGTAGAATGTTAGTTGTACAAAATGTGATCCCGGGCTAATACTTGGGCCCCAGTAGTAGTTTAAAGCTCAAAAACGAAATATGTAAATTCAATGTTACGTTTAGTGACGTCACTATGCATTTTTTTTATAATTCTATATTCTTATAGTAGAATCTCATGGACTATCATTTACTTTAACAATTATTTATAAATAGTTCATTTCCAATTTTGTCATATGTGATATATTGATGCCAATGAAAAAAAATGGTCTTAGTTCCTGGTTGTGATGTAAAACAAAGTTTGCTTCAGTGAAGATTTTTTTTTTAGTTTTACAACATTTAAGAAATGTTCATATTCTTTGATTTTGAAAAAATACGAGAACTGTTGTTAATGTGAGCAATGTGGCCAATGGACCTCTTGATTTTATTTTCCTTCTTGGTCGTGTCTCCATTTTAATATGGTACCCATGTCGTACCGAAAAGGTGATCCCAAACGTTTTAACCGTTGACGCTTTAATTATTATGTGCATGATCATCACTTTATATTGTTTTCTTTAAATTTATATGCTTCCATTTCCATTGACTGCTGACATATAAAATCACGTGATGTATAAATGAGTCAGAGTATATGTACGATACATTCAGTAAAATATTTCAAACTCCATTGCTAACATATTAATGTAAAAAGATATTTTTTAGAACATATATTAATGATAGCATTTTATTTGTCTGCGTTATTAAAGTTGTTAGATGTATGCTCTTTTATACTAAAACGTTAAAAATTTACGCGACATTACACTTTTCGTCAATGAATATTGAAAACTAATTATTATCAAATTAACTCAACAATTTTGGCAATGTTACTAATGTTATTGGCCTATTTTTGCATCATCCCGGAAACCTTTATCATGGTCCTCAGTAAATCGATGTAAAGTATGGTATTTTTTACTTAGATTGAAAAACAAAACATCTAAAAAGATGTATTCAACTATCATAAGGAGTAATAATACATTGTATTTATTGATGCATCATCTCATTTAGACTGTAATATTTATGTGTTCAGTTAAACACCCGGCCATATTTATGACATCTTAAAGTTAATCGCCCAATGACTACATCATCTAATCATTGGACTTCTTAAGAAACAAAATTACCAATTCTCTTGTATATATAAATCATCTTTTACAAAAACATTTCGCGTGCAAACCTTAAAATATTAAGGCACGACCTGAATGTCATATCTACAACATTTCATACACCCTGACATACTTCCTCATGCTGCCCACAAAACACAGCTTCCTCCATGAAGTCTGGTCTGGTGATGTCCTCGAACACACGGACAAACTGTCCGTCCCTGGTCAACACGTGAATGTTGTCGCTCTCTTTTCCCGCCACATAGATGTTGTCGTCTCCGTCCACACTCAATCCACACGGAGAAAAGACCGGGACTGCTGTATCTCCATACGGTTCTACAGTTTATATCCATAGCTACTACTTCGTTTGTTTTACGATTGCTGGATATAATGTTTGATCTTGTGCTGGTAATGTGTTTTACTGAATAACCTCTGTCGTATTTTGTATAATGTCCATCATCCTTAGGACTCTTGATAATAAGTTCATCACAAGCTTCATATAAATATGTAACGCTGCCGATCAGGGATGATGTAAAGCAATATGGTTCACTCCAAAGTCTTATGTATTTATTCCAATAAAGATTAACGGTGTTAAAATATCTAAGACGCTTTGAATCAGTACATGCTCCAATTATTTCTTTGTTGTGTTCAATTATTTCGAATGGCTGGGATAGATTTGTTATTTTGTTTATGAGCTCACCACATTTGTTATAAAATAAACATTCATCACTGCTCCTTCTCTGAAGTCTATTGTCTCTAGTATTCCTGATTGAAAGGATGAACTCACCAGATGATAAAATCGTTCCATCTCGGACATATTTTCCATCAAGATTAACTTCAAAACCAAACGCAAGTAAATTTTCTTGATATCAGACTTGATGTTGTTTGTTTTCTCTAAAAACTGAACTGGAGTAACATTAGTCAAGTTCATAATTTCTTTCAACATTTTTGGTTTTTCGACTTTCAATGTTATATGCAACTGTTGAAAATCATAATTTGTTAATTCGTCAAAGCATTTCTTTCCCTTATAATACGCAACCGCAAGCTCTGCAGCATTTACTATCGCCTTGGATTTTGCAATTATTTTTCCACTGAATAGATGCCATCCAATAACGAGTTTATATTTTTCTCATATTTTTCTTTGCATTCCTTGACACCCTTACTCATGTTTGTAAGAAACTGGTTTTTAAGAAACTGTAAATGGTGAATAGCTTCTTCAAAGGCTCTTTCTGTTTCTTCCGAAATTCGGTCCAAGGTATTTTCCATTTGTCTTATATATGATTCTTGTTCATTTTTAGAACTTTCTAGTTTTTTCTCGAAAATTTTAGCATGCTCCAAAAATAAATCGAATTCTTTTCCCTTAAAGTATTTGTTGAGCTTTGTTGCTGTTTCCTCTATTGGTTCAACAGTTTCACATTTTCTGTGTGTGGTACTTACACACATCGTACAGCATGGTTCCTCGTGGTCTTGGCAGAATAAATCAATCCGCCTATCCTGATGTTTTGTACATACTTCCTCTTTATTATGGAAAGGTAAGACGTCCATCCTAGATGCCTCACTTAGAGAAATTATTTCATGTTTACGTGTTGTAAGTCCTCTTTTGTGATATTTTATGCAATTCGCGCACAGGTTTTCGTTGCAATGTAAACATAAATGTGTCGCTTGTTCCTCTTCACTCTCACGTAGGCAAGCTTCACAAAATTGTTGACCGAATCGGCTGACATATTTTTCTAGGATTCGATTTTCGGGAAAGCATCTAGTCCATTCTTCAGGATTTTCAGCTGCGCATATGTTTGGAATATAATCCCGGCAAAATGGGCAATGGAAACCCAAATGAGACTCTGTAGTTTTGTAATCACTGGCGATGTAAGCAGATAAACAATCTTGACAGAATGAGTGTTTACACGGCAGATACCTCGGTGTTTTAAAACTATCGTAACAAATTGAACACACGGTACCCTCATGTACTGTCCCATTTTCGAAGGTCGCCATATCTTTCCACAATACAAACTGAAAGTGAAATTATGTTTAACTAAGAATTTGCTCACACGACTAGGTCTGAACAAAACGATGTATGCTAAATGTTAGTCCATCATAAAATTGACACGACACATACTCACTCGTGCCACATAACTATGTTCCCTGTTTGAAATGCCTACACGTGTCGTTGGTTTCAAGTAGCGGTATATTGATGGAAGCTCTCTCGAGTCTGTAATATATTTCTGTTTTGCCTGCTCATGGGACACATTTAATCCCCAATTGTATAGAGACGGGGAAACATCTTGAAAAATAGATCATATCTTTTCAAAGTGTGTTGAAAAGCAAATTTTACATAATATATATTGACAAACAGGGAGTATAAATAACTCTAACAATAAGTTCAACACTACTAAATGAATCTCCCCCTCTACAACAATAAACGAAGAAACCTGTCCACGGAATCCAGATATCAGTTTGAAATTTAGTTAAGGAATAAATACTATCATTTATTTAACAAACGATCCTACAAAGTTTGTCTACTTTAGTTATTTTTTTTTTAATTTGAAATGATATGGTTTTATCAATATTCGTAAAATACCACCTTTCATGGAGTTCTTTGTTGAGATGATTTGCGAAAATAAATATTCATTGAAGTGGGTTTTTTAATATATTGTATTCATAGCATCATTGTCTACAAATCTACATATCATGGAAGAGGGAAAAAGCAGTATCATATATTTTAAACGATTTCTGTTGTAGACGTAAATATATGTAAGCGTCTTTGTCCATCTAATCCAATCTAAAATCATTTCTGTCATTTATGACATATACAAATGAAATGCTTCAATTGATGTATGTCAATTCTAGGGCCTCTCTACTTAATTCCTCTAGTAAATAATGTTAAAAAATGTGAAACATATAACAATTTAAACGTTTGGTTTGATGAATCCTTGTCAGGTTACAGCAAAATTAAAAGATTTATAGAAGGAAAAATAGGGTTAGAGAAAAAATATATTGTTTAAACAGATAATATAAATACTAGAAGTGGTGTGAATCAGATGTGGATACTAAAACACTCTAAAGAATTATTAGATACTTTGAGGTCACAAAATCTTTACAAAATCAATAGCATCAAAACGTACGATTTTTCAACGCTTTATACAACCATTCCCCACGACAAATTAAAATCTAGACTTTTTGATATCATCGACAGTTGTTTCTTCAATAAAAATGGAAGTCGTAAAAATGCTTACCTTGTCATTGGAAATCTAAAAAACTATTTTGTTAAAAACCATTCTGATTGCACACACAAGTACTCTGAAGTTGACATTAAAAAGATGCTTGAATTTCTGATAGACAACATCTATGTAGTTTTTGGAAATCAAGTCTTTCAACAATCTGTTAGAATTCCCATGGGTACCAATTGTGCCCCATTGTTAGCAGACCTATTTTTGTATTCTTATGAAGCAGAATTTATTCAAAAACTTGTACGTGAAAAAAATAAATCACTCGCTGTGGCCTTCAACTCAACATTTAGGTATATCAACGACGTATTATCAATTAACAATTGTTATTTCCATACTTACGTCGACTCGATATATCCCAGTGAACTTGAAATAAAACATACCAAAGAGTCAGCGTCATCTGTTTCATATTGTTTTCCTTCTTATTTCATACTGTTTCGCGATGACTTCAATTTTTTTATAGTCAACTTTCCTTACTTATGTAGCAATATACCTTCATCACCTGCATATGGTGTTTTTGTCTCTCAGTTAATTCAATACGCAAGGGCATGCTCTTCGTATGAACAGTTTCTAAGACGAGGCAAGCTACTGACAAACAAGTTGATAAAACAGGACTATCAACAGTCTCGTTTAAAGTCATTTTTTCGTAAGTTCTATGGTCGATACGACGACCTTGTCAGCAAATACAATATTCCACTGAGTCGCATGCTGATTGACGTTTTTCATACTAATTGTTAGACCATAATTAATTACCTAATTGTCTATGGACTTTTGCGGTTTTTATTTTCCCGATTACGACAAAGAGCACACGGCGGGTGTGACCGGTCAGCAGAGGATGCTCACTCCTCCTAGGCACCTGATCCTACCTCTATCTTGGAGGTCCGTGTTGCTCTGCTTTGAATTTGTATTTCGTTTTATGGATTTTTGAGATGGTTGACGGTTTGTTATTGTCATTTTTTCATACTCAAGATAAATATTCTTAAAAATCATTTAAATCAAGAAACCACAAAAAGTGCGAAATTTGCAACGGGTATACATATACATGTCACCTCGGAATAAACTGTTCAAATAAACAAAAATGTAAAAAAAAAAAAAAAAAAAAAAAAAAAAAAAAAATCATTTATTTAACTGGTAATTTAATCGCTTATTAAAAAAATAGTAACACAATTATACAATTGCAACTCTGACAATAAACTCATTTTTAGAAAATTGCACTTTTGTAGTAAAACGTTGGTGCAAATAATTATTTACATAAAGACAATACTAGTTTAAGAACGGACCAGGATATAATAAGAAAGTAAGAATATAAGATTTAATTTTGTCACAAAATGCTCACATTAGTTCTATTTGACTCATGTATGAAAAACTCTTATCAGGTCAGGGCACATCTGATAACAGGTAATTTCACCTACTGTAACAAGCATATTTTTTTGTCGATAAGGTTTATTTAAAAAAATGTATAATTTTATTGTTGATTGTTCCTTAATTGTAGAATTTATGTCTAAAGATTGTAAGCAGTATTTTGCGGATTCACTTAACTTTCGATTTGAAGTGTATGATAAAACTTAAAAATGGCGTCCTCGCATCCAGAAACCACTACAGTCAATGATGATAGTGTGTGCTCAATCTGTATTGAAAAGTTTAAAACACCAAGATATCTCCCGTGTAATCATTCCTTTTGCACGAATTGTTTATCTTCTTACATTGTCAATCAATGCAAATCCACGGAACCCCGTTTGGGTTTTCGATGTCCTCTGTGTCGTGAGTACACCCCGAGTGATGGAGACCCTGATAAACCAGAGGGATGGGCGGAACGTTTTCCATTAAATGACATACTACAGAAAATAGTTGATCAACCAGATGAAATATATTGTCAACCATGCTTGAGAGAAAATGACGAGGAAAAAGCTAGGGACTATTGTCTATCATGCAAGGAGTATCTGTGTGAACAATGCACTAAGTATCATAGGAGAAATATGGCATCTTTAGACCACACTATAATATCAACTATCGAAATGAAATCATTGCAAATAGTTTCCACAGAAGGCACAAATAGTTGTCCTAAACATCGACATGAGAAAATACAAATGTACTGCCATGACCACGAGCAACCATGTTGCGGTCTGTGTTGTTGTACAGAACATAGGACATGCGAGAGGATCAATACTATAGAAAATGCTGTAGAATTCTTGAAAGAGGGTGGAGAGATAGATTTGTTGCTTAGCGAAGTGAGTACATTAAAAAGAAAATTAATGACGGCAAAAACTAAAGGAGAGATGAATTTGTCCGATATCGAAAACACAGTGGATGAAAATGTTGCCAAAATTGAAAAAGAGTTTTTAAGTATAGTGCAATACTTTGAAAATTTGAAAAAAGAATTTGTAGATAAAATATTTTCAACCCTTAAAAAAGGCAGAGAGGAGCTTCAAAGGGAGGTTGCACATTTGGAAGATGGAATTTTCTATACGGATCACTTAGAGACAGAGCTTAAAAGATCAAATACAACAACAAACAACACAGAGGCACTGATGCAGTTTATAGTAGTAAAGGAACAATTAAAAAAGGCAAAGCTTCAAACATTTAGACAATTACATCTAAATATTTCAGTAGAAAAAACGTCAGATTGGATCAATTTGAAGAAGTTGAAAAGTATCGCCAGTGTTCAACTGTCTGTGTCTTCTTCTCGTTGTTTTTATTTTGAGGTCAAAACTTCAAAATTAAACGAGCCTAAAAAACATAGCATTACCGGCGGGAACTTGTTTAGCGGTTTATGTTTATCGGAAGGAAAACTTTTGATTGTTAATTACAATGAAGTTGGAATATGTTTGGTTTGTGATAAGAACTTGAAAATTGTTAATTGGTTAGAACATTTGAACCAACCGTACAGCGCTTGCCAATGCCAAGACGAAATTTTCGTGACTAACCGGGAATCAAAAACTATTGGCGTTTTCTCTTCTACTGATTTTCATAAAATTAGAGATATCTCCCTATATGACAACGTTTACGGGATAACAAGCTGGAATGACCATGTGTATGTAGCATGCACAAACCAAATCTTAAAACTCGACAAAATGGGAGAAATATTGAGAAAATATGCAATGAATGAAAGGAACAACTTACACCTTGTTGTAACAAAGAATGGCATAATTGTATACAGTAACTCGGGGAATGAAAAAGTGACAGCAATGACCGGTGAAGGACAAGTTGTTTGGATATATCAAAGTGTCAATTTGAAAGAGCCGCTTGACTTGGATACTGACTTTCATGATAATATTTACATAGCCGGCAGAGAAAGCAACAATGTACATGTCCTTTCAAACTCTGGAGAGCTCATTAGAATGATAGAAGATATTCCAAAGCCAACTTCTTGCAAAATAGACGAAGAAGAAGGCATCATATATGTAATTTGTGAAGGGAAAACAGTTTACGTGTATCGGATTTGATTTATGATCAACAAAGAGGAAATAATTAGGTGTTTGTAGTTAAAATCCAATTTTTACAAATATTGTAATTCGCTGACACATCAAAAACACTCGAAATCCTAATCATATGCCTGTACTTTGTATTATGACTTTTTGAAATGATAATGACAATAAAGACAAGAAAATGTCTTTAAAATCGCCAGGAAAGGCGCAGTCGGCATACCGCACGGAACAGCGCGGCATCATAATTTTTTGTCGACTTGGATAACACTCCGATAAAAACGAAACAAATGACGACAGAAACAGGAAAACATCAAAATATTTCGAGATCACATATGTACAAGTGGTACCAGAGATTTTCTGATGGAGTGTGCGATTGTATCCTCTGGCCAGACGTTGAATGCTGCGTATTACTCTCAGGTACACATGTAAACCAAAGACTACGACGCTATAGAAACTTCCTTATAACTTAACGTTAGACTGGGCCGTGCGTCCTGTATATAGGCATTGTATATATAATGTTAAAACGTGACCCAAGTCCAATACTGGGATCGCAAGAGTTAAACGCATATATAATGAATATGTTAATTTCTTTCAAAATAACTACAATGCTACAATTTATTATGCAAGTATCTTTAAATAATGTATATTCCAAATTGTTAAAACCGTGACCCCCCGACACTACTAGGACCCAAAGAGGGGTTCAAAGTAAAACATTCAACTATACAGGGAAACTGTTTTAAAATCTTCTTCTCAAGAACTACAATGATTCTAAATTATTAAAACCATGGCCCCAAGAACTATACAGGGATCCAAAATGGGTTAAAAGTTCAGCATAGAGATAGATCGGAAAAATGTTTAATTTTTTTTTTTTTTTAAAGAATTGCAATACTACAATTTGACAGGTTCAAAAGTTAGCACTCTAATATAGAGAGAAAATGTTTAAAAGTATTTGGCCCAAGAACCACAATGAAAGAATTTTCGGGATTACTATGCAAGCATCCTAAGATAATGTAGATTGTAAATTGTTAAAACCGTGACCCCCAGCCAATACTAGGACCCAAAGAGGGGTTCAAAGTTAAACATTCAAATATACTGGGAAAATGTTTAAAAATCTTCTTCTCAAGAACTCCAATGCTACAATTTGTGAGATTACTATGATAGTATACATTGTAAATTGTACAAACTGTGACCCCCGCGCTAATACTGGGGCCCCAGTAGGGGTTTAAAGCTCAGTATATAAAGAGCTAGAGCCACGAAGCATCAAAATGTGCCCTATCATAAAAATTCACTATATTTTGGTGAAATGTAGTGTAGAATCTACGCTTTTCATAACTGTTTTTCTTTTTTCGATATCTATTATACTTTTTTATAAACAGAGTTTACAATATGGCACTGTTTTGATGAAAAAATGTAAACCAGACGTCATTTTTGTTAAGTAACGTCATGAAATGATAAAACTGCGCATGACTTGAATTTAATAAAATAAACAAAAACAATAAACTTGTAGACATTATAATTAATTTATGAAAATTAATTTATTGATGAAAATACTATGAATAGCTTATTTACAATAAAGTTTTAAAAAATACAGGGACCAGTGCTAAAGGTCAATATAACGGCGGTACATTTAAATATGTCGGTGTCTTCAAAGTTCTTTTTTCTGCAATTTGAAAATGCATGAAGTAATGCTGATGATGCGCAGTGTATAACTGAGGATTAATTATTTAACTTTACCGATATAATAACAAATTATTTTTAAAACATATAAAAATATGACAGAAATATGGTGATTGAATTTAACAGAGATACACTGTACATGTATATGTAATCTAGAAGTTTTATGCATTACTGTAACAGTCTGTGTACATTATTCTGCATAATTATTTTACTTGTTTCAAGGCTTCGATATTTTCACTCAAACCTTGCATTTTATAGCAGTTAGATGCCGGGGTTCAGTCCCTGAAACGTTCTATTTTCCCATTTTTTTCGTGCGTTCACCGTGCGCTTACTGTGCGCACATAGTGCGTTCACTTGCTCTCTCCGCTCCGTTCACGCCCATCGTTCACAAAGCGCTCACCGTGCGTTCACAAAGCGTTCGCCTTGCGCTCACCGATCATTCAGTGTTCACTTATTGTTCAGTCACATAATATTATATTTAGACTGATAACAATACATACATGTAGTTTATTGTTATTATTACCTGATTACCAACGAAACACAATGTAACAATAACTCCCGGGGCACTCCGAATAAATCGTTCATCTTGCGTTCACATAGACACCCCTGCGAATGTTATTGTCATTTAAATTTTAGACCACGTGGTTTTATTTGACCCTTTCAGTTTCGCAGTAAAAATCGTGCCTCGTGTTTATAGTCTATTTTATAGAATCTAGGTACTTAATCAAATATAAAATCTAGACGTTTATTGATTTTAAACTTTATCTTCATTAATTGGTGGATAAAATGAGTTCTAGAATAAAATGTGACAATAGAAAAAATAGTTTTTTTTCTGCTGTTGCAACGATTAACATGTTAAGTAGCGATTCCCCCTAAGGATTAGTTTTCGATCTGCGCCTGACCTAGTAATAGCATCAATAGTGAAACAGACTATAATATTATATTCAGAATGTTCCTTGAAAATGGCTCAATATACTAAGTTTTTACACAAAACAGACACCCATTCTTTTTTTTAAAAGCATGGTATTGCACATCACACGCATCAAACATGGTTATGATTTTATTAAGCAACCCAATGTTTATATTTTCAAACACGTGTAGAGTGGTTGAACACGAACGATAACTCTGTTCTGAATATCATCGTTTAATTTAAATAACCGCTAGATGATGAAATAAGACATACATCTTAATAGATTTTCGTGTTTTAACATAAATCAAAGTAGTATATGATATGAAAAACGACCAGTACTCACGTATTCTGAGAATATTATCCGAACACTTATACTTCCGCTCGAAATTTCACAGGAACTGAACAAATCTCGGGGAAGTCTCGTGAACTGTTATTCGAACACCTCTTACTTAGCAACGATAAAGAAAACATTCCGAACACATTCGCAGGGGTGATAGAGCTCACATATCGTTCACCGTTCACTTTGCCCTGCGTTTGCTCAGCGTGCGCTCACCGATCGCTCAGAGTGCACTCACCGTGTGCTCACCGTTTACTCGCCGTTTTAGTGGGAAAATAGAAATTTCAGCGACTGTGTAAATGTAATGGATATATGCCGAAAACAGTTCTGCATGAAATATTATAAAACAGTTTCGAGGCCCGTTAGGACCGAGAACTGTCTGAAATTTTTTCATACAGAAGTGTTTGGGGCATATATCGTACTTAAAACACTGCCATTGAATTTCATTGTTGATTTACCTGAGACAGTCCGATTTTAAAGGATACCAGTATTGTAACCACTGGTAACGGTCTGATATTAAGAAGCTCACTAATATCGGACTGTCAAAGGTAAACTTTTTGACTGTTGGAACAAAGAAATGACATAACATCAGTGTTTTAATGTGCATTAATTAAAAAAAAAATTGATTTCTAAAAAAATATTTTTATGGTTTAATTATTCCTTATGAATTAATTATTCCTTATAAATGCCGTAACAACATAACATCGAGAGAGAGAGAGAGAGAGAGAGAGAGAGAGAGAGAGAGAGAGAGAGGTGTCACTATTTAGAGATAGGTTACAATGAACATTTTTATAAAATATTTAATTTTTCAAAGCCAAGCAGTAGCACATGAATAATGTCGTAAAATTGTCTTGAAAAGCCGAATTCATAGCGCATGAAGAATTTGTGTTAAAATATATAGATTTTTAATGAACTCGGCCGTAAATCGATTGATTTTTTTTTTTTAGATGGGGGGGGGGTGAATAGAAACAAAACCAAATTTTCGCTGCACTCGTCGTTTGTTTTGTTTTTTTTTTTTTAAAGAAAAGGCCCGGCAATCTGAATCCTTTTTATATACCATACAAGGCAAACTGTAATTAGATTTAGTACGCATAAAATAATCGACGAAAATTTCAATCGAAAATTTTATAAGGCAAAAGACCCGATGTACACACATTTAGGGTGTTTTTTTTTTTTATTTTATTGAACGAGTTATCAACAAGAACATCACAATTAGGATTAGCTGTCTATATAGTGCACATGCTGATAATTTATTCTAAATTGTGAATACCAAAAGTTGTCTTCATCGAAACGTACACGATCGATCTTACAATATGCAGGAAATATATTGATCACGCGACGAATCAACAGGTGGCTGATAACGTAATGACGAATGCATTGGCAAGATTTTTTATGCAAGGGGCGATGGCTTAATTATAAAATATTCAATTACAGCTGTACCTGGAAATTAAATTATCAAGTTATTTGACGGCATAAGTTATGTTTATCATACATGTACACATGTTTACACGTGATATCGACTTTCTCCCGTGATATTCAGAAACACTTGTGTAACAAGTTTTAAAAAATCGCTTTCATCTTTCCTTTTGTTTTTTTTTTATGCATTTAACTGTTTGACGAAAAAAAAAACCCCCACAACTATAGCTACTTATACATGCTTTCGCTTATTTTACACAAAGGTATAGGAATATTTACTTATTTGTCGCCATCAATATACGTAACATTACAATGTTAACTGCCATTGATTTTTTTTCTATTTGTTAACATGTTCATGTCGAAATAATGTTTTAAAAAATGCAGACTTGAATGGTAAGTTCTATTGGCAAAATACTGAAAGAACTCAAAATTCCATGTACAGATTCAACTGACGTCGCAAACGTCAAACTATGACGTCATTGATGATGCACGATATAAGAATGAATACACATTATAAAATTACTAGATAGAACACACTAATGTTCAGTTTATATGCATTTCTACCACAAATATTGAATAAAATGATGATTTTGTAAATATTTACAAATAATTCTTTATCATTATTAATTAATTTCTGCTATTTCAATTAAAATTAAGCATAATTACCTTATAACAGAGTGGTCTGTTTTATTTTCTGTTACTAAAATTATCAAAAATTGTAAAATACATATTGGTCACACTTGAGTACCTCTAAGAAATTTTGCAGGCAGATGCATTTATGCAATATCTCTCAGTTTTTAAAGTTTCAAAGAGGTACTCAAGTGTGGCCACATTCAAATTTGGGAAATACTGCAGTAAAATCTACATTTTTCAGCCATTTTTAACGACCATGGCATGTTTGATGATGCGCATGTGCTAAACGGTGGGGCCGAGGTGAAAAAATTACACATGCATAGAAGCGGAATATTTTGCCCTACATTATAAGTAATTACAATTTGTATTGTTTCAAACTAGAGTTTTGTGAAAATTTTAAGGCACATTTTGATGCTTCGTGGCTCTAGCTCTTTATAGGGAACATGTTGTGAAGAAATGCAATGCTAAGTTTAGTGACGTCACTATGCAAGCGTCTTTATATCTTCATATTCTTATATCAGGCTCACATTGACTCTTATTTACTTTTTATAATTATTTATAAATAGTTCAATTCCAATCGTGTTGTCTTTGATATGTTGATGCCAAAAAAAGAAGAATAATCAGTTGATGATCTTAGATTTTGGTTACGACAAATTAAAACGTTTGCTTGTTTTTATATATTGTTTTTTATGTATTATCAAAAATTGAATCTTATGATAATTTATAATTCTTATAAATTTCGAAAGAGATACAAGAACTGTTGTTCAGGTGAGCAATGTCGCCCAAGGGCCTCCTGTTTTTATTTTCCTTTTTGCCCATGTCTCTATTTAATTTAGATTACCGGAGTCGAACCAAAAGGATGGTTCTTAACATTTACAGTTTTGACGCTTTGATTATTCTGTGTATAAATGATCATCATTTTATACAGTTTTCTTTAAATTCATATACCTTCATTTCCATTAACGATTGCTGATATATAAAATCACGTGATGAAAAATGATTCAGTGTACATGTTTGATACATTTTTAATTTCGGAAAATATTTCAAAATCCATTGCTAGCATATTAAAGAAAACATATAATTGTCTTAGAACAGGTATTGATAATATCATTTTATTAGTCTGCGCTATTAAAAACGGATAACCAAGATATGGAATGCTGGCTGTTATATACTAAATCTGTTATATACTATTTTATACTAAATCTGTTACATACTATTTTATACTAGAGATTCGAAATTCACGCGACATTACACTTCTAGTCAATCTATATTAAGCATAAATAATCTTTTAAAATTGTTTTAAATTATATTATTAAAATGTTTGCATCTATATGAAAAAAAGTACTAATAATCATCAAATTAACTCAACCATTCTGCCAATGTGATTAATTTAATTGGCATATTCTTACAACATCTTGGACTACTTTCTCATGTTACTCACAAAATGTGTGTAATGTTGGTATGTTTTACATAAATTGAAAAAAACATAACATCTATCTATTCAACCATCATTATGGGTAACAATGCATAGTATTTATTGCTACATCGTATCATTAAGCCTGCAATAACTATTTCATTTTTTTGCATTTAATTACGCCCTGAAATTCATTTGTTTATTGTGTTTGGTTTCATAACATATCTTAAAGTTAATCGCCTCATGACAACAGCATTTCATACACTCTGGTATATTTCCTCATGTTGCCCACAAAACACCATTTCCTTTCCTTGTCCACTTTCATTAAATCTGGTCTGGTAATGTCCTCGAACACAGGGACAAACCGTCCTCCTCTCTCAACATGTGGACGTTGCCGCTCTTTTTTTTCGCCACACAGATGTTGTCGTCTCCTTCCAAACTCAATCCACAAGGAGACAGAAGACCGGGACTGCTGTATCTCCACACGATGGTACCCTGACTGTCAATGGCTACCATTTCCCCCTTCTTTTGCTGTAGATTATGTGATATGGTGAGCTAGTGATGTACTTCACTTAGTGTCAAACGTTGCTTCCACTGTCGTTTATTTTTATTATTTTACCACTACATGCCACATATATATAATTCAAAAGACGAGTTATGGTGCTTTCTCCTCAGAAAGTGTTATGGGTTTTGAGTTAAGCGAAAAAAAAATGAATGTGATGTGACTCTCTGCATATGTTTTGTAGATGGAAACATTATATCCCAACCGTCGAGAAAAATTCTAAAAGGAATCGATAATTTGTTTATTGATCGCACATAATTACCACATTTATATGCATCCAATAATGAATTTATTTTTTTTCTTATCTTCTCTATGCTATTCTCTAGCCCAATTTTCAAATAAGTCAGATATTGGTTTTTCAGAAACAGGAGATGCTTGATGACTTCGTCAAACGCTTTTTCAGTTTCTGCAGATATCGTGTCCGCTCTTTTTTCCATATGTGCAAAAAAGATTTCTTAATCACATTAGCATCTATAAGTTTGTTTTGGAAAATCTCAACATCTAAAAGCAATTCAAAGCAGCTCTCCTCTTCAAACTATTTTCTGGTGCTCATTGATGCTTGTTCTATTGATTCAACACGTTGACATTTTTTGTGTAAAGTACTTGCACACATCGGGCGACAAGGTTCTTCGTGATCTTGACAAAATAATGTAATAAGTATACCCGGGCGATGGACACAAAACTCCCCGTTTATTTGATAAGGAACTAAGTCTTTACGTGTAATTTCACCTAGTAAATATACTTGATGGTTACGTTTTGATTGTCCTTTATTGTGGTATTTTGTGCAGTTCTTGCACATTTTTTCGTTGCAGTTAAAATAAAGGTGTCTTGCGTCTCAGGAAAACACTTGGTCCAATCTTCAGGATTGTTTGTACCCCTTGTTTTAGGAATGTTAACACGGCAAATTGGACAATAAAAACCAAATCTAGACTCCATAGATTTGCATTGATTGACAATGAAAGGATATAAACAACTGTGGCAGAACGAATGTTTGCACGGAAGATACCTCGGTGTTATGAACTTTTTGCAACAAATTGAACAGTTTCCTGCAGCGAATATTGCACTCGTGTTAACCATTGAGTTTGCCATTATTTTTTCCCAATTTGCAAATCGAAAGTAACAAAAAACAATTAAAGTATGAAAGCACTTCAAAAATATTCCATGATAGCAACAAACAAACAGATTTATCAACAATGAAAGTCAATCATTATATCGGTAATACAACAAATGAGATAAGCTTCTATTCCCGTTGACTCTAAACAACTACTAGTATTTGTATACATCCGTGTTGTTAGCAACAATTGTATTTATATTGCGGAAAGCACTCTCTATTTAAACTCTTTCAAATGTCTACATGGAATCTCTTTCATCACTTGTATTCTACGTTTAAATGTGACGGATATATTTCAAGGTTTAACATTGGATGTTTATGAATAGAGAGCAAATTGTTCTCATCTGAGTTACATTGTTTTGATCTTTTAAAACGTTTAGGTTCATATAATGCTTCTCTTGATAAAAGCTAGATACTCTGCTTTTTGAATGATAATTGTTCACTTACAAACGAACAAACAAACAAACAAAAACATACACGTTACTTTAAAAAGACAAATATGTAATGTAATGATATACAAAGATATAATAACTGATAAAAAAAAATACCACAAAATGTCGCACACTAACTTAATATATCTTATATGTAAATATTTTCTCTATTTTCTTCGTTTAAGCATTTTGAGGCCATGTGCCTGTTTTTGTTAAACTTAATCAAGTGCTTCCAGGACAGAAGACAGATTTGCGTCACAATTGGAAACAGAAAAATAAGCACTTTGAATTGTATGCATAATAAAAGGACTCGTCGCTTAAAATTTTGGCTATTCACACCTCTTAATACCAAGCCAATACCTAGGATTGAATTTTTGTGAATAAAGAAAACACAAAATGCTATATATTAAGGTACTTTTTTATTTCAATCATTATATATATATATATATATATATATATATATATATATATATATATATATATATATAACGAT
>WFKH01011926.1:84865349-84886573 GCA_016163765.1 Magallana hongkongensis | reverse complement strand
TATATATAACGATGGTAAGGTATTCTTTCTTATTTAAACAATATTACTGTACCAATTTAAAATACCATGCAAAGTATTTATTTTAATACTAAAAAGTAAACAATTTACACGCCTTTAAACTAATAAGGGGTGTTCTGGTACATATGTAAACATCTGAAAAAGGGATACACGTTACACGAATTCGTTTCTCCACTTATAAATATCCACAAGAGAAGTCATTAGGCTAGACAAAACACATGATATCCACAAAAGAACTTATTAGACTAAAAAATTCACATGATATTCGCAAAAGAACTCATCAGGTTAGATAATACAGATGATATCCACAAAAGAACTCATCAGGATAGATAATACACATGATACAAAAACGTTTACAAATTAGTTATTAGTAAGAAACAACTGCATTTCAGATGTAAAGAGAAACGCTATCCATCTATTTTAAACACATTAAAGCTTGACGTCCTCCTGTAACTAACAGATTCCTAAAATAATTTAAAATAATAATCTTACATTTGGATTGGGTTAGGTTGATAGCGATGTTTACTTACAATGTACAAGTCAACTGATATGAATCAGTCGGTTTTACGATTGCTGTATATTATGTTTGAACTTGTACTACTGATGTGTTTTACGGAAGGCCCCGTGGGGAACGTTGCATATCGGTTTCCAAAGTTATTGATTTTTATTATCTTATCGTTACATGCCACAATCAAATAATTAAATAGACGTGCAATGCCACATGGCTCCACGGAGAGAAAACTGCAATGAAAATGTTACTATAGATTTTATAGATGGTTGAATTATTCTTTAATATCTTTTGTCGAGGAATATTCCAAAGGGAGCCGAATATGTGCTTATTATTATTACCGCATTTGTCATAAATAATACATTAGCCAAATTTTTCGCACTAGCTTTTATGTTTCATGGTTGAAATTATGAACTGACCTTGGAATATAAATGTCACATCCCAAATAATTTTTTTCTCTTAGTTTAACGTCGGAGACCAATCGTAAACGCATTTTCTCTAAACGAGTCTTGACATGTTTTGCAGTTTCTACAAATCTAACATCAGAAAAACTATGAAAACTCATGATCTTTTGAAATATTTTTGGGTTTTGCTTGTCAATTCGAACGTTCATTAGAGAAAATTTGACCTGTTTCAATCAATTTGAGCATTTATTTTTTTTTTGCTGTATAATACTTCACAGCCAACTCTGTCGCATGTTCAGCTTTTTTGGATTCCTCTATTCATTTTGAGCAGTAGGAAGCGCATTGGAAACCATCCAATAGCGTATTTATATTTTTGGTTATTTTTTTCTTGCTATTGTTTAGTCCAATTGCCATATTAGTCAGGTATTGGTTTTTGAGAAACTGGAGATGTTTTATAGCGTCATCAAACGCTTTTTCAGTTTCTGTATATATCGTGTCCACTCTATTTTCCATATGTGCAACTATCTTTTCTTGATCACATTTATCATCTAAAAGTTTGTGTTGGATAATATGAAGATCTTCTACAAGCAATGTAAAACTTTCTTTTTCAAATACTTCTCTAGTTCTTTTTTGCTGCTTCCTCTATAGATAAAACACGTTGACATTTTCTGTGTGATGTACTTGCACACATTCCGCAACAAATTTCTTGACAGAATAACTTGACAGCTCTCCGTTTATTTGATCTGGAACTAAGTCCATACACTTAATAATATTTTCGTGTTAATGGTCATCTGTTGTAGTATTTTGTGCAGTTCTTTTACATTTTTTCGTTGCAATTAAAATATCTTCTTCGCTCTGACGAAGACAAGCTTCACAGAATCTTTGACCAGAACTGTGTGCATATTTTTCTAGAACGAAATTCTTCAAAAAACACGAGACTGTTTCTTTAGAATTGTCAACAGCCCTCGTGTTAGGAATGTAAACACGGCAAATTTGACAATGAAAACCCAAACGAGACTCCGTAGAAGTGCAGTGACTGGCAATATAAGAATATAAACAAGCGTGAGAAAATGAATGTTTACAGGGTATCTCGGACCTTTGAAATGGTCGTAACAAATTGAACACTCTCCACCACGAGATGTCGCATATGTGATATCTAATGAAGTCGCCATTATTTCGTAAATTGATCATAACAAAATTAAAACAAAGAATTAACTCCACACGAATATTTTTTTTTTATTTCTATTGTGTATGTTGTTAGCAACGGGCGTCGATGTTCATATTTTGGAAAACCTTATCTGTGTAAACTCATTCAAATGCCTAATGGAATGTCTTTAAATAACCCCTTATTCTCCGTTTAAATATTAAGGATAAATATGAAGGTTTACATTGAATGTTTATGAATAGGGTGCAAAATGCTCTCTTGTAAGTTAAATATTTTTATCTTTTAAAACATTTTGTATAATAATTGCTTTCTATGATAAAGCTGAACAATTATGTGTTTTGAATGATAATTATTCATTTTGAAGTTGTATTACAAAAAAATTAACATCCACATTCTTTATAAAAGACAGATAAAATAATTGTCGACGGAAATGCTGTGTACGATTACACAGGACAGATCGATGGGACGGTACGCGCACAGAGGGATCACAGTTTACAGAAATCACAGTGCAAAGTTAAATGAGCATTTCACAGATCCTCCACGGCATTGCTGATTACCGAGGTTTCACTGAGCATTTTTCTTTCTCGATATCCCAGTGTGTCTCTGCTTGCAGACGATACCTCCCATCCTGTCGCACGCGCTCTCTGACGTAACACACAAGACAGCAGACATAAACATGAACAGCCAAAATAAAGCTTATCAAAACATTAGACTTTCCCCGACCAAAACAGTCCTTTTTTCGTAGAGAAAAATTGATCAGTAAAATCTGTAAACAATAAATTGCTTTTTTAAAAAGTTTATTTTGGTATGCTAAACATATGTTATTGGCATATGCCCTATCGTATAATTAATAATTATTAATTACCCATTCCCATATTAAAGTTCGACCATATGCAGCTTTGACAAAAAAAAAATTTTTTTTTTACAAAATGATAGGACTGTGCCCCCCCCCCCCCCCCCGATTTTTTAATTCCTCCTCACTTATAGATTAATATGACAGTAAAGATTGAACTTGCATGTATATCATCTCCTTATCCAGGCAAAAGTAGAATTCAACAAAAATTTACCAGCCGAGAGATTGCAGTTTACACTGAAAGGGCGAGTAGTTGTTGCATGTACACTTAGTATTGTACAGTTGCTTGATTCACCTCTACATTTATCGCGGGAAACATAGCGCAAGTTCACTGTGACTTCATTCATCAATTTTCTTTTACTTGGTTTAAGTTTATTGACAAAGTACGAAAAAGGCTTTTAATAGCTATCTTCCTACAAAAGCGTGCGTGATACTCAAATCAAATCGACACACCACACAAAACCGTTAATTATTAGTGAAAGGACAGCCATTTAGGGCATAGAACTACGGGCACTGCTCGAAAGAATGCCGGGATGCTGCCAAAGAAATTCTTGACGAATCTTTAGGTTAAGCTCGTTCATTTTCCCGCTTTCTTGTTCTTAGAGCTCGCATTTCCTAGCGCTGGCGAGCTGCGCTCGCTATTAGTGTTGTTCAGTTATCATTGTAACATTGTTAATAGTATACATGCATTAACAATAAAGTTTTTTTTATAACCAAACACCTCATGCTATTGTGATAAAACTTTTTTTTTGTCTTTACTTTTAAAATTTTTCAACATAAGATGATAAAAGCAACATTTTGTTGATGTTTACCCCCTTTTTTGTTTTATAGAAAAATGCAGTATTTTTTGTGATCTCTAATGACAAGTGTTTTACCGCAAATGTTATATCCTCGTCTGCAATTTAAGTATAATTCTAATATATAAGACATCTAGATATTGATTTCCAAAAGAAATTAAAAACACAACATTCATAAATATAAAGTTGGATGAGATAAACACTCAATTGGGTTTTCATAAATAAAAAAAACGTGATACAGCGGGCATTTATAAAACTGAAAAAGGCAATGGTGTCGACTAGGAAGTAATAAACCAACATTATAAAGTTAAATTGTTTCAAAAAATACCAATCTTAGCATATGTTATCTACATAGTAGGTTGAAGGTGATAAAGTTTTATATTTTTATGACCACTGCATACACACATAATGCCTTCATCTTCGTTAATCTTGCAAAATGTTGGACTTGGAATATTTTCGATAACCCTAATACGCCTTCCAGAGCTCGACAGGGCATGTATGTTGTTGCTTATATAGCCGGCTATGTAGATATTATTATTGGAGTCAATATCCAACTCCATCGGTTGTTTCAAGTCACAAGTTTTATATATCCAGACCTCACGCCCTGTATCATCTATACCTGTCACAGTTTCAAGCCTACAATCTGTATACACAATCAATCCGCTTCTTGTTGTTGTTATGTGTAATATGTTGTTTCCAACCACATTATAAGTCTGCAATGTGTGTCCCATTTGGTCGAGTTTTAAGATATGCGTCACGCATGCAACATATAGGTTTCCTCCCCAGCAAATTATCCCTCTAAAGTTGCAATTTAATTGAAAATTTCTAAGTTTCTGAAAATAAACAGACAAAAACACGTCAATAGTTTTTGAGACCGTGTTTGTCACGAAAATTTCTCTTTCAAATTGTACAGCGCCGTATGGTTTGTTAAGACCGCCGATAACGTGAATGGAGTCCCAATTTTGATCGAATACAGAACACGTTTCATCGCCACTGTAGTTAACGAACAAAAATTTCCCTCCCGACAAAAACGAACCGCAATAAACAGTTCCATTCTCAATAGCAAATTCATTAAACTTAATCAACTCAACAGTTTTTATGTCAAGTTCAAAGAGGCGGGGAATTTCAGAAAGTTTGACATTAGCAATTTTTGTAATCTCTGTTGAAATTTTCATCCACGATGGTTCTATCTCGGATGAAACTTTTAATTGTATTCTTTTGAAATTATTTCGCTTTATCTTTTGAAATTTCTCTTTAGCTGTGAAAAGTTTCATTATCATCTCAATGTTATCTTCTGTTCCTTTTGCTTTTTCAATTTCTTTCTTACAGTTGTCTACACAGAAAACCACGTCCTCTATTTTGTCTATCTCTCTTTGCAATTTTTCTCTGACTTTCTTTTGAGTTAAAAACATTTCATCTATATGCTTCTTTTTCAGGTTTTCTATATGTTGCACTATAGCCGAAGTCTCTTCTTCAATTTTGGCGACGTTTTTATCTACCGTGTCTTCAATTTCAGATATGTTGTTCATTTCTTCGATTTTAACTTTCAATACATTCTGTCTAAATGCATGTAGTCCAACTTTCCAGTCTCTCTTAAGGTGTGTGCAACCTTCTCCACTGTATCTACCTTATCACACTTTCTGTGTTCTGTACCCACACACAGACCACAGCACGGCTGCTCATGGTCATGACAAAACATCTGTATCTTTTCATTTTCATGTTTAGGACAACAATTTGAAAGTCGTTTTTCGGGAACTATCTGCATTGATAACATTTCATTAATTTTCATTATGATGTGATCTCGGGACGCCATATTTTTCCTATGACATTTGGCACACACCATACATAAGTATACTCATTACATGACAAACAATAGTCAGAACTCTCTTCTTTCTCATTGTCTCTTAAACAAGGTTCACAATATTTTTCATTTGGTCCAGCAACCAGTTTTTGTAAAACATCATTAATCGGATAAAGATCGCCCCATTCCTCCGGTTTTTCAGGATATCCACGGCTAGGAATGTAAGAACGACACACCGGACAATGAAATCCTAAACCAGGCTCCGTAGATTTGCACTGACTGACAATATAAGAAGATAAACAATCGTGGCAGAATGAATATTTACACGGGAGATATCTGGGTTTTTTAAACATTTCAAAGCAGATTGAGCACACTCTAGTATCATTGACCATAAATTTGTCAGTCTGAGAAGTTGCCATTGCGATATTAGTTGTTTGACATAAATCGAAAGTTAAAATGAAAGCTGCGTTCCCAGATATGCGTAATATGGTTTTCTGAAAAGAAAATCAAATAGCTTTTAACAAATTCAATACACATTACAAAATATATTCTTTTACCATAAATATTCAAATAAATACCTGTTGTGAAATGGCTCTTAAATGGACGTATACGAAGATGTAAATAGTGTGCGGCATTTGGGTCAAAATCAACGAGAATATGCCGTTAATAATGTTTTGTTAAAAGTTTACATTCACAATGTTTTAGAATGATTACTACTTAATGTTCTTAGAAATCAATCCTTTGAAACTCAGTTGTGATTTTAAAGCAGAACGTTAAAAACAGATTAATTTTTAAAGAAAGAAAAAAAAGAAAGAGAGAGAGAGAGAGAGAGAAAATAAAATATAATTAACATTTTTTTTTTTAAGAATTTAAGAGAGAAAGAGAGAGAGAGAGAGAGAGAGAGAGGGTAGAGAGAGAGAGAGAGGAGGGAAGAGAGAGTTTCTGATTCTGTTATTTTTCTGGACAAATATGCCCTGCTGTACTAGAAATTTGCCTATACATATATATGCAATGTAGAAGTGAACAGTTCGTAATCGCAACTCCTCATAAACAGCTGCACAGAATGTTCTAAAAAACAGATTAATTTTTAAAGAAAGAAAGAAAGAAAGAGAGAGAGAGAGAGAGAGAGAGAGAGAGAGAGAGAAATTAAAATATATTTATCAGCATTTTTTACGATTTTGAGAAACTACTCATTGAGTAGTTATGGAGAGAGAGAGAGAGAGAGAGAGAGAGAGGGGAGGGAAGAGAGAGTTTCTGATTCTGTTATTTTTCTGGACAAATATGCCCTGCTGTACTAGAAATTTGCCTATACATATATATGCAATGTAGAAGTGAACAGTTCGTAATCGCAAATCCTCATAAACAGCTGCACAGAATTTCGTAAAACTTTGTAAGTATTTAGGACACAACGTGTAGATATGCATATTTTCAGAGAATTTTTATTCCGAAATTAGAATGTTGTTGTTGTTGTTAAAGGCATGGATGCTGGAAATGCTGGAAATGATGGAATGCTGGATGTGATGATTATTTGCATACTAATGTCCATGTAGTTATTCTGCTATTCATTATGTGTAGCATTGTCAGGTAATTGGCGCGGGATTCTTTCATTAATAGTGGGATGTATAAAATTTAAAAAAAAAAAGTAAAGTTTATTCCACTTCAGTTTATATCTAAATTCCCATTTTCCCATGTTACTCTGAACCTAAACTATATTTATTTATTATTTATTTTACAACGATTTATAAACAAATTTTACAACATATTTTAATATTTTTCGTTGGCACGTTACTCGTGATTTAATGTCATTGATTTAAAAAAAAAAACTGGCATAAAATGTGTTGAAGCAACCCTATAGATCAGTAAATTAATATTTGGCTTATAGGACGTTTTTTTCATATAAAATACATTGGACAATTTAAATCAAATGCAAAACTACAAATTTTGGAGAGTTTTAAAAGTAGAAAAATGGCTAACTTTAAGACAATACATTTGCAATATTATTCAGAGTCCAAAGACAGATTTTTAATATATTGTACATATGGATGCTCTCTTGTAACTGAAAACAGATTTAGTGAATTTAAAGTGCCACTTTCTGACGTTTAAGCCTTTTTAAAATATTTGTTTTCACAAATTTACAAAAAGTTGGAAGCATGCCAGATTCATGACCTATCTGCGCTTTCCAGAAATAATATGTGGGAATCATCACAAAATGTCTTAAACTAGAATCACCGTGTGAAATGTCCCCCTTGGACATAACACCTTTTCCCCTATTCACAATTGGTGTCAGAATCCGGCGTATCAACTTTTCAGCTTGATACACGATCCCATGAAGTACCTCTCAGCTACATTCCCCCAAATGGATTCGTACCAGTGCTTGTATGGACCAGCATGGACTACGACTGAAAGTTACCCGACGCAGTACTTCGTACATAAAGAGAATCCCGCTTGTAGAAGATGTGGGCTTGTTGATCATGTATGGTATTGTGTTGCAAAATCTTCTATGTGCTTTAACTGCAGAAAGAATTGGCATTTTGCGCGGATGTGCAAGGCACAGAAAATTAACCGCCCAAGTGAAGTTCACGCCATTAAAGTCGTAGAGAGTCAGAGAACAGATTAAGCGACAGAGACAGAGAAACAAAAATCAAAGAAAAATATTCAACGCGACAGAGTCCGGATTAGGGTGTTCAACGAAAAACGTTTACTCCCTGCGGAACTTCCCTTTTCCAGGAATAAAGACCCTCGATTTAATGAAGAGCTTACTAAGAATCAACTGGATGATGCGAAGCAGAAAATAAACGTTTTGAGTGAAGATATTGACCACCAAACTGCAAAAGAAAAGTTTTTCGAAAACCGCCATTTTGTAGTGCTGGCTGAGTTACAGAAGCGTGACCAAGAAATTCAGCAGCTGGAAGAACAAATTAAACATCTTAACAGTACGCTAAGTGACAGAGAAGATGAGCTAAAGGAAAAGGCAAAGACAATTGATTCAAAGGAACACTTTCGTAAGGCTGCGGTGAATTCGACCAATGTTCACAGACGGTTCGAGTCTACTAGTAACGGGAAGCGCGATGTACCAAGTTCCAGAATGGGCCAAGGAGGAACAAGTACCAGGTCCCACAGCAGTACGTTTATTCCGAACACAGAGACGTGTTCATCAGGAGGGAGAGGCAAATATCACCGTGTGAAATGTACCCTTGGACATAACACCTTTCCCCCTATCACTGGCGCTGCGTGACTTTGATCCGGACACTCTAAATTGACACTCGGCTTATCTAAGTAATCCGTTCATTGAAGTAACTCTGTACATTTACTTTTCTATTATTCTCTATTGTTAAAGAATGTTTTGTTATCTATATTTAATTGTTTGCCATGTTCAATTATTCCGCAGTTGGAGAGCGACGGGCAATGCGCTCATACCACCGACTTCCGACATCGCGGAATATTGTTATAAGTTTGCGGAATTTAAATAAATTATAAAACAAATACCGACTTGTACATTTTCCGTGGGTCACACTACTTTATCTTTTTACTACCAACTCTAAATGACTTATTTGATTTATAGATAAACCAAGCTTAGAATTTTAACAAGAAGTTGGTTAGTTATGCACAATTTTATTCTTTAAAGGGATAACAATGGTATTATTAGTAACAGTGCTGCAGAACCTAGTTTAGATTGACCACATCAACATTTTTTTGTGGCAAACTAATTCATATAGATGTACAATTTTGCATACAAAATATAAAGTTGATCAGAGAACCTTGCTCCCACCACATTTTGCATGGTTCTCGTAGACATGCTCTTAAGACTAAAACAAAAACAACCTACTAATATTCCTTAGTAACATTAAGTTTCATTTAATATCAGTAATTTTTATTCAAAAAGTAATAATAAAAATAAAAATTAAATGAGACTCTTCATTTCAAAACAACATATATTAGAAAGCTTTGCTTGGTATTGTTTAAGTTCTTTATTTCAAATAAGTATTAATCACCCGGCAATGAGCTACGTTACGAAACAACTCATAGAACAAATAGATGCATAAAGAAATACAACTAATTCATAATTATCAATTGTGCATTTAAATCAAGATTTGATTCACCAACAAACCTCCAAAATATGGCGGCGTTGCAACATTCAGTACAAATAGACACATAAAGAAATACAAATTATTAATAATCATCAATTGTGCATTGAATTCAAAATTTGAATTATCAACAAACCTCCAAAATATGGCGGCGTTGCCACACCCAGTTATCAAATACTAAAAGTACACATGAACACTTTCATGGGCGTCAGCAGAGTGAGACATGGTATAAATTTGTTTGACCCGTATAAATATCAAATATTAAAATTAGTAAATAATCATTAAAAAAATAGAAAAACAACTAGATTAATGTTCAAAAGATATTTTAAATAAGTTTTAACTAACGTAACGTACTAACGTAATCTCTGAAAAAAAGGAATTTGCGCAGAGCAGAAACTCTATAGAAAAGAATAAACATACAGGTAAAAATACGGCACGCGAGTCGCGCAAAATAAAACGTATCATTTTGACCATTACAAATATTTTCATTATCTCAGAGAACGCGAGCATAATGCTTTCTGTGAACATTAGATATGCAACAGCTCAAGTTTAGATTTAGTTAATTCATAATACAGCTACGTGATATATTATATTATAACAGTAATTTTTTTATGAAAAAATCAAACTAAAAATTAGTTTAACAGAGTTACATCATACTTAATGCAGAGCCACAAAGAATTATTTCATTATTGGATTAAAAAAAATCGGTTAAATATAATTTTATTTTTTGATCTTCCAGCTCACTTTGTAAAATATTTGTCAATAGAAAGGACTTATTCTTAAGTAAATTTAAATATCGTCAAATCTACTGAATCAGTAGCAAAATTTGTTATTTATTTAGAATTTTTGCAAAAATTGAAATTTAGTGTAAAGATTTTAATCAATTGTAATTAACAAAGTCTATTACAAAATTGAAATTGTTTAACACTGCTAACTGTAATGTTATTTGTAAATTTCGTTTTTATCCGGTTTTGATTTATTTACATTAATGTAACATGTATTGTGGGACTTCCGGTAATAAACTAGTTAGTAAAACGTGCAGCACGGACTTGGTTGTTCTTCAACATGTTCTTAAGCAACACGAACATTACATGGTGTCAGAAGAAACCATGATAATTATACCATAATGGAGCATATTTGTCCACCACCAGAGTTAGATTTTTGTACGACAGATGGAAATTTACCTGAAAGTTGGAGAAAATGGGAGCAGACCAACTATACTTAACCATCGCTATGAATGGCAGAACCGACGCAGAGAAATGTAGTGCTTTCCTGTATATTATCGGTCAAGAAGGTAGAGAAATTTTCAATACTATGACAATAGTTGAAGAAGATAGAGATAAAGTCGATGTACTTTTTCAAAAGTTTAAAGAAAACTGTGCTCCGAGAGAAAATATAACTGATTAGATTTCAAATTAGAGTCCAAGGGAAAACGGAAACCATAGACCAGTATGTTACTAACTTAAGAACATGAACATTACACTAAAAAAAATAAAATAAAAACAGCGAATTGCAATGGAAACAAATGACTCTACACAGGATTGAACTCTGCCATTCAGTCAACTCAGTTTTAACTGAATGGTCTGGAAAGGTGACTGAATGGCTGAGATATGTGGTTCAGTCACCTTTTACTGTATACAGGGTTATTTTCGCCCTTCTACAATTGCTAACGGCATCGTCCTGTCTTGAATTTGCCCAGATGTTGTTGTGTTAAGACAAATATTATTTACGACTATAAAAAATCGACCGGTTTTAAATTCGAGTGCTGAAAACTTGGGCGAAAGGGACGAAAATAAAATAAAAAACCGAGCGAATATTACCCTGTATGCAGTATTTCCCTTTCAGACATCTTTTCGTTGACTAAATGTTTTGTTTCATCCCATTCTTATTCAGCACCAATTTTCAGACTATTACATTTTCATTATATATTCCACTTATGTTGACAAAAAAATTCAGGATTATTCTGTATGCATATATACATATCTATTTACAATGTAAAACTTTTTTTGAATCAATTATCGAGAAGATTTCCGAATTCACACCACATCACCAATGATTTCTGAATATTGCTTTTTATTTATCTTGGATAAAGATTATCTTTATTATTTCAGTATTTTTTTCTTTTATTATTTGATTTTTGAAAACAAAATCACCAAAAGAATAACGAAAGATTAGGAACCGTTTACTTTAAACAAAACAAAAGCCCAAAGAATGAACCGTATAAAACAAAGTAAATCCGGCGTGTCCATGCAACACTAATCAGGATTACAGATTCACCAAATACTGTCGAGTAACAATGAATAGCATACAAATCCACAACATCACGTTCATATTATATTTGTCATATTTATAAACTTTGAAGATAAAACGCTAATGTTCGAATTTACTGGGCATTACTGTGAAAGTAAATTATAAAATCACGTTGCCGTGAATCAGTCCCCATTGAATGACTTCAAAAATGTCAATTCATTGTTAATGAATGGACTCATTTAGACATATCATTATTAACTGAGCTCATTTTAATGTTTACCTATGTTAATTGAACAACAGTATTGTGCATCATTAAAAAATTATTAAAAAAAAAGTATTTATATAAATTTCAAAAGTACTTATCTTGAGTAACAGTGTGTAATTTTACTAGTTCTGCAATATCATATATATCTAAAATAATCAAACATAGTATACGATATATTTTGTCAAAGATTTAGAAATTAAACTATACCAACAGTCTTTATTAAAAACCTATTGACAATACCAGTGCATTGGATCTAAAATTAATTATAACAACGTTTACAACATCCAAAATTATTTCACTGTTTTATTTTATTAAGGAGCGTGTCCAGTCATTGATGTAGTTTTACATCCCTTAGATCGTGTGCCATAACAGTGCACATATAATGCACGTATTTGTCATTTCAATTAAATCAAAATTTAATCATATGCATACCCCTCATAAAACCAATGAAAAAACTAAGATTACCATGTTCACAGAAAATTCAGGATGCCAAATGTCAAGGAAACTTTACAGGCAAATTCACATTTCATCAATCTGCATTAATTAAATAAACAATCTAAAAATTGTTTTTGTTTTACCATCTTATACGTTCTGTAATCAATGCTATTTTTCAGTTACTATGTCTTATCAATAAATTGAAATTCATCACTTAAAAATTACAGCATCTCATACACTCTGACATACTTCCTCATGCTGCCCACAAAACACAGTTTTCTCTTCTTGTCCACCTTCATATAGCCTGATCTGCTAATGTCCTCGAACACATGGACAAACTGTCCGATCCTGTCAACACGTGGACGTTGTTGCTCCCTTTTTAACAATGAAATTCAATGGCAGTGTTTTAAGTACGATATATGCCTCAAACACTTGAAACAATATAACTTACGGGCCTCGAAACTCTCTGATATTTTCTTTTCATACACAACTGTTTTCGGCATATATCCAATATGTAAAAGATATAATGAAAATGGCGTGTATCTTTTGCTCTCCTAGAGCTCGTGTGAAGGCTAACTAAGAACAAAAATCCATTAGAACCTTCCTCAATACCTTACGGATATGTATTGTAGAAGTTGCTTTTACAATTATCTTCAATTTACTTTTTATGTATTTTTGTGTGTTTGCGAACGGTAACAAAATCAAGGATGGTAACTCTTAAATAGGAAAAAAGCAGGCTTAGTTTCACACTATTTTTATATATATTGGTCCTATATTTTATTTTCAGTGGGATATCATACAAATGGATATCATACATAATCGATTTTCAGTTATAAATTTAATTTATAATCACATATATCACTCATTAAATAATGTTCCTTTCAAATATTAATCAATTTTTTTATTTATTTATTTCTTGAATTTCATTGAAACCAATGTTAAATGCGAAAATTATTTTTCGGGAGTCATTTTGTTTTAATTGAAAAAGGGGTCTGTAGTGTTTGTTGTTGCCTATATAGACACATATAAATTCACCAGAGAATGTATGAAAAAAAATTGTACAGTAACCAGGAACTGTGCTAATGCCCTTATGCAATATGTTGGTTATTTCATAGAACATGGACATCATTCGTTCGTGTATATTAGATACGCTACAAATTAAATTTAAACATAATTGGTACTTAAGGTATCCGATCCATAAAAGCCCCAGATTCAATGAATCTAAATGCATAACAGATATGTATGGGCTTAATACTCAGTATACTTGGACATAATTTTCATATTTAAGTATCAATATGTAAGAGTGGAATGTGTCCTAATTAATGACCTTTTCCTTTTCTTGAAGAGTTGTCCCCCCTTTGCTTTTATTCTAGAAAAATCAATTCTAAAAAAATCTATACGGTATAAAATTTATTTTCAATAGTTTTTGTATTCCTAATGATAAAATACATCTTTCCACCAAAGCATTTATTGATATTCCTAGTATTTACTTTTTTATTTCAAAAAATGTCCCCATAGACCTTAATGCAATCTTCATTAATTAATTACTGCTTAGTTAATAATATTTTTGAAAAATTCTCTCGGTAATTCTTTTTCTACTCTAAAATGCTTTAAATTAATATCAAAGTATTAAATACATGATGGATATTCAAGGTTGGAAAAATTAGATCCTAATATGGGTCGGATACCTTAAAACAGATACATAATAATCAAGATTTTATCAAGATTTTTTTAATGAAAAAAATCAAAGTAAACATATATTAAATCAAAAACGGTTACAAATTCATACCTTTTTATGCAGATTCCACATAAAATTTAGTTTGTTTCATTATTGAATTAAGACATATCGGTGGTTTAATTTATTTTGATCGCCCAACTATATTTGTGCAACATTTCTCAACAGAAAGGCTTGCATTCTTAAGTACATTTATCCATCGTCAAATATACTGAATCAGTAACACAGTCTTTGCAGCAAAATATTTTATTTATTACTCTGGTATCTTATTCGTTCTGAAAAGAATTCTATAGAAATGTTGAGGTATTCACTGTATAATGACAACATTCTGTATCTAATAAATTAATTTTCCGATAGACTTAAGAATAATATTTTGAAAGTGTTATCAATTAAAAATGCTCCACCAAAAATATTTCAAAAGTTTTACTTTTGTCCAATTAATTGTACTTTGAATTTCACATTGCAGTCTAAGGATAGCGCAGGCTTTATTAAGATAATTCAAAAGTAACTTGAAATTCATACAAATCTCTTAGTGAATATAAGCATAAATTTTCTCCTCATTTTAATATTAAATGAAATGAATCATTTACTGCAGATATTATGAAAGAATTAAAATGTTCCTTTTTCTCCAAGAAGAAATAACTCTTCAAAAAAAGTTTAAGGTGCAAATGGCCGGCTTCCAATGTGTTGTCACACATGTATATTTCCTTTATTTCACTTTTATTGTTATATATTAATCCACGTTCAAGTAATCTAAAATTATTCAAATTTGTTCAATATCCCTTCATTATAAATTGAATATCTTTAGTTAAACTCGTATTTTATAACTCCTGATTCTGCACCAATTTTTATACCATTTGATTTATGAAATTAATTAAACCAATAACATCTTTACATTTTTCTTTCATTAATATGACAGAAAAGGGCGTTAAACAACTTTGCTTAGACGCATGTTCTGACCGACTAAAATTAAGAATACATGAGAATTTTAAACCAAAACTTTTCGAAAATCTTTCGAAAGCAAAACGATGCATGCATTAGGTATTTTCCCTTTTTTACTTGGATAAGCTATCTAAGCTATCTCCGAGTTTTACTACCTTATCTTTGCCCCATTCGCATAGTTATTCGAATATACTATGTGTTTTCAGAAGTATATTTTAGGCATCATATATTTTTGGTTGTTTTTCCGCTTGTCGAAAAGACCAGAGATGTTGCTATTGTTTCAATCATTCGTACAATCTAAGAAATCTACAAGATGCCGCACGAGTATTTATTTCACGCAAACAGAAAGCAAAATGCATCATGAAGGTTAAAGGAAATTCTGATATAATGTTATTTACCAGAAAGAGGTATTGAACAAGCCAAAAACGATATACGTAAAAAAAAAAACCTGTCATGAAAAAAATACGTGTCGATATTTTTTTTTTAATTATAGGCCATTTCGCATCGCTTAAAGGACATATCGCATGTTTTTAAAGTATGGGACATTTTATATTTTTTGCCTTCCCTGTGTATATATAAATTACATTTAACAGTTTGTTAGCTGTTTAAAAGCGATAGTTAGCCATACTATCAATTTAAATCATAACCGCGATCGTTCAAAAACTCGTTAATTAGATAGCGTGTCACGTGGTACGGTGACGTCACATGCGACCTTCTTCGAACATCTGATTGTAAACAAATTGTAGGATTAGCATTATCTTCTTTTAAATCTTTGAAATTTTTTATACCAGGTACGATGGGTTTTTTTCCATGTTGACTAAATTAACAGAATCTATTATTCGGTCGTACATGTTTGAGCCACCAGTACAGATAGAAAACGATGTTATAGCCGGAAAAGTGACGATGAAGTCGGCAATAACGATGAAATTTATCGACATGTAAACATGGTAAACACAACTTAGTAAGGATTTTAGCTCAAAACATCGGTTGCAGGTGTTTATTTTATCAAAATCTACAATAAGTTTGTTTTTTGTTGTTCTTTACGACTCGGAATGTTCATAGTTGTAAAACTGTGATGCACAAGAAGTTTGTTGCTTCGGCCGTAACCGGTCACAACTTTCAAAGGTTCTTTACTTCATATTACACTGTATAAATATATATAGCAGGGAAAAAATAACGTTTTCCTTAATTATTGTTATTCTGTAAGACCCCATCTCCGATTTTTATCTATTTACTTATTCATTTAAATATATATCAACAAACTTTGTTTATTTCTTGCATTAACATTTAATATCGACAACTCCTTGACTTCTCCTACAAAAAATGAAACTTACAGAAATCTCACATACCGTACATTTGATTTCTGCAGAGGTGAGCTATGAATGAAATCGACGCATACATGTATGTATAGTTTAACAATATCAATAAGAAAACAGTTAATAAAGCGAGGCGTTATCCAAAAGGCGTCCTCTCTTGTTCTTTTCCTCCGATGAACTTGCGTTTTGTACACAGGCCCCTGTACATAAACTTCTATGTTTCTCTTTAAAAATTAAATACGATTTGTTTATGAAACTAAATTTACAAAAATATACCATATGATTAATAATATATGTATTAAATGTTTATTTATAAATCCTCTCGTCGACAGATAGGCCCCTATTTGTCGCAAGGTTTCGGCATACTTTCGTAAGGGAAAAAAAACCCACATTCCAAATCCCCATTTTTGAAGGCTAGAACACCCGCAAGAGGCACAAAACACCATCATTTCCCGTTATCGACAATTTGATAAGTGATAATTAGTTTATTGTCGGTTAAATCTAATCCAATTACAAAGACGGTTAACAGCACCTTCTCGCCCGAGGTCGCATATGACGTCACACATCATCGAGAGAGAAAATATGCATATCGCGACATTTGAATTTCATTGCTTTCAAACTGACGAATTAGACAGATTATTTTATGCAAACGATAATAAATTTCATTTTAAATGAGTATAGAATGATTTTATTTAAAAAATTCCGAAAATTGAAAAGCATGCAATATGTCCTTTATGAGTAAAATAGTCGCGCAAACAATAAAAATCGAGTAAAATTTTAATATGTTTTAATGCCAGACAACCCCCCCCCCCCAAAAAAAAAAAACCAAAACAAAAAAAAAAACCCCTAACTAAGCCTTAAGAGATACTGAGTAGGTGTTCCAGACCTTAAACATTATTTTCACCTAATTTAAGACTTAAGTATTAGGCTTGACACACTAACATGTATATATTTGCAAACGTATCCCATAATATTAATTTGATAGAATACCAAGTAATCCTAATGTATACATCACTTGCCTATGTTCGCGAACAATTTCATTTCACAAACAAATCATCATTAAACTCTGTTTTTCTAAAGCCGTTGTCTCTCAAAGAGAGGGCCAATACATTCAACATAGTATCAGGGCCATTCTATCAATTTTGTATTAATTTTCGCCACGTTACGCTGCAACAGAAGACCTTACTCGTCGCATTGCATCGAGTTCGGCACTAGTTGTCTTAGTTTTACAATATCTTAATCATCGGACATCTTGGTGCAATTTTTCATTAATTTAACATATCTTCAACATTTCATACACCTTTAAATACATTCTTATGCTCTACAAAACACAGAAATTAAGGGCACAGTGCAATTTATTCAACAGCTCGTTACGTCAATTCTTTACACAATTATTTAAAATAAAAGAAACACACATTTATAACAGAGAACAGGTCATACTTAAGTACAGGTATCTAATTACTGGTCTTCTGATATACGATAAGAAAATAATTACCAATTCACATGGATATAGAAACCATCAATAAGGCACGACCTAATTGTCATATTTACAACATCTCTGGACGTTCTTATCTACAACATCTCATAAACCCTGAGATACTTTCTCATGCTGCCCACAAAACAAATCTTTCTCTCCTTGTCTACCTTCATGAAGTCTGGTCTGGTTATATCCTCGAACACACGGACAAACTTCCGTCCTTGGTCAACACGTGGACGTTGTCGCTCTCTTTTCCCGCCACATAGATATTGTCCTCTCCGTCCACACTCAATCCACACGGAGACAGAAGACCGGGACTGCTGTATCTCCACACTGTTATACCATACGTATTCATGGCTACCACTTCGTTGGTCCTCTGGTTGCTGTAGACTATGTGAGATCTCGTACATATCACATGTTTGACTACCGGTCCGGTGTTGAAGGTTTCTTGTATTGATCCAAAACCCTTAAATATTTTTTATTATTTTGTTACCACAAGCTACATACAAACACGACGAATACCCAAACGATGTGATGCAGTATGGTTCTATGGAGAGGCTATTGTTTGTGGAGCTTTTAAAGTTATCTTTGTTAAAACACTTAATATTTTTCGAACCAGAACATGCAATTATTATTTCTTTATAGTTTTCAATAACTCCAAATGGCCTGGATAGAGATGTAATTCTTTTTGTGAGTTCTCCAAATTTGTTATAGATGTAAGATTCATCACTGTCCTTGCTATGATCTCTAGTATCTCTGGTTGAAAGAATGAACTCACCAGATGAGAGAATCGTTCCATCCCGTGCATATTTTCCATCAAAAATAATTTCGGAAATCAAACACAAGTGAATTTTCTTGATATCAGTCTTTATATTGTTTGTCTTCTCTAAAAACTGAGCTGGAGTAACATTAGTCAAATTCATAATTTCTTTCAAAATTTTCGGTTTTTCCTCCTTAATTGTTATATTCAAATCTGAGAAATTGAACTGTTTTAATTTTTCAAAAAAGTTCTTGCCTTTATAATATCCAACCGTCAGTTCTCCTTCATTTTCTTTTCCCTTGCATTCTTCCATTCTGTTTGCAATGAAACGAGCGCAATTAATACCATCCCACAACATATTGATATTTTTTTTATACTTCTCTATGCTTTTTTTGACGGCCATGGTCATGTTTGTTGGAAACTGACTTTTTAGAAACTGTAAATGGTTAATAGCTTCATCAAAATCTCTAACCGTATCATCTGAAATTTTGTCAGATGTGATTTCAATTTGCCTAACATATATTTCTTGTTGAAATTTAGAGCTCAGTAGCTTGTTCTCAAATATTTCAACATGCTCTAAAAGCATGTTAAATTCCTTCCCCTCAAAATATTTTCTGAGCTTTATTGCTGTATCTTCTATCGATTCAACATTTTCGCATTTTTTGTGTGTGATACTTACACACAAAGTACAGCATGGTTCTTCGTGATCTTGGCAGAATAACTCAATCGGTCTATCTTGATGCTGAATACACACTTCTTTATTCTGATTCGGAATAGGGTCCATCTTAAGTGTCTCACTTAAAGAAACAATGCTATGTTCGCGTGTTGTAAGTCCCTTTCGGTGGCATTTTGTGCAGACATCACACAACTTCTCGTTGCAATTTAAACAAAAATGCGTGGCTTTCTCCTCTTCACTCTCACGTTGGCAAGCTTCACAAAACTGTTGATCCGAACTGCTGACATATTTTTCAAGGATTCGATTCTTGGGAAAACATCTGGTCCAATCTTCAGGATTGTCAGCTGCGCAGATGTTTGGAACGTAATCCCGGCAAAATGGGCAATGAAAACCCAAGCGAGATTGCGTAGATATGAATTGACTGGAGATGTAAGCAGATAAACAATCGTGACAGAATGAGTGTTTACACGGTAGATACCTCGGAGTTTTGAAATTATCGACACAAATTGAACACAAGGTGCCCCCTTGAACTGCACAGGTGTCCTTTTTAAAGGTCGCCATTAATATATTCGAAGCATACACACCGAAAGGGATCAGTTTTTGGGAGTTGATTTTTAATCAACTCTCCTATGCAGGTACTCTGGCAAACCAAAAGTGAAACAGTGTTTGCACCTAAGCACAAATCATCACCGCTGACAAGAGATAGTTCTTGAAATAATAGATAAATGCGGTGAAATGTATTCAAAAGCATTGTTTTTAAAGGAAACGTAATTATAAATACCTTGAAAGTAGTCAGATTTTAAATAGTACGAACAATTTAGATATTTATTGTATTCGTATGTATTCCTACGCCAGAGCGTTCAACCAGACGCTCGGCTGTCTCCGTAAATCTCCGACAAGCGGAGAGTTAACGGAGACAGCTGAGCGTCTGGTTGAACGATACTAGAGTTCAATATTGCTTGAATCCAGACACGTGTACAATTTTTAGAAATATTTCGATTACTGATACATAGTTTGATGGAATTAATTATATCTTTGAATATTACACAACATGATTCATATGGGGTTTTCTCGAAATTCTTGTCAGAAAAGTCCGAGAATTCATATCAGTTATAAAAATGTGCATAATTTAAATAGAGATAAGAAATTACTTGTCATGCTAAATAACATATCGTTGATTCTTAAATTAATAATCGATAAAATCAACTCCCGTCAGTACTTCAGTACTTTGATTTTAGAATATAACCCCAACGTGAAATGAACTTTATATACAGTATATCATATGACTAGATCTAAATAAAACGATCCTTACTAAATGTGAGTTATCATAAAATTGACGCGCACGGTGTCGACCGTGCCATATGACTAAGTTAACTTTAGATAACTGATTTATACGTCCGCGTGATGTTAGTGTGAAAGTCCATGTTAGATGGAAGGTAAAGCTGGTCTGTAATGAATAAAGAAAAAGAAAATATCATATCATATTACATGATTTGAACACTTTTCATACATTTTATTACGATAGAGAAAATTAAAAAGAAGGTATTTTGAAAAACATACATAAACAAAAAGTATAATTCATAAATTTTGAAAAAAAGCAGATATATAATAACAATCACTTGATGCCATATTTTGGCAGTATAAAGACTTAAACACATGTATCTAATTGTCTGTCAATAGTGTATATATGAACTATATACGTCCAGAACATAATAACAATTATCTGCATCCCATCAG
>WFKH01011926.1:84843172-84865249 GCA_016163765.1 Magallana hongkongensis | reverse complement strand
CTATATTCGACTTTTTTATTTCCATGAACAAAGATTTGAAAACTGAGAGACAATAATGAAAGCATACTATTTTGGAGAGTATACATAAAAAGTAATTATGTAACTGTCGTTTAAAACATCAAATAACAATGATTCTTAAAGTAGCTCACTACACCTTCAAATAGTTTCTCATATCAGCATAAAATTACTTAATTTTGGATATATGGTATGATACATTAAAATTACAGAATTCAAATCATCAAACAATCTGCAATTTTGAATTAAAGCAATTGATTCTCAAAAATTTAGATTAGCAAATAAGAACTATCGCCAGGCGAGTTCGAACTCATGATCTGCAGTTCAAAAGCCAAATACTTTAACCACTGAGCTATGATGATATTCAAATAACTCGATTATTACGACAATTTAACGAAACATTTACATCGCAACCATATTGTCTTAAAATATATTGAGGTACTACAAAGAAGTATAACTCTCTATAGTATAAAACAAATGTAAGACATTTTTTTACAGGGACAGATCTCTGCTATTGGTCAGATCTAGAGTAAGGTATTTAAGAGCCGATGCAAAGGTAGAGGCATATCGAAATATGAGGTCCTTGATTCCATCTGTAAGTGTGTCTACTTGCTTTGATCGATTGAAGAGTATCCCTATCCGCAATATCTACGCACAAAACATTCTACATTTAAAACCAATGTTGTTTTTAGTGCACAAAAGATTCGTCATTTTAAACCACTCTTGTCTTAATGTGAATGTCTCTATACTCATACACTGCCATTTTTATAAAAGCTTACAGCTAACTCCGTCTATAAGCATACAAACTAACTTACATAAAACCATTAAGCTCAAAATAATTTGGAATTGATGGACGGAACAAATTCATTATTTTTCCTGTAGAAAAATGTCCTCTTAATTTAAAAAAAAATTGGAAACATGTACTGCGTTATCTTTTTTTTGTGTGGGTCACTGTTCGTGGGTAGACGAAATATTCCTGGTTCGTAGGGACGGTATTTCGTTGGTATAGTAATCTGGGTAATTTTTAAAAATATATCATAAATTGTCTCTATATTGTATATAGGTTCGTGATGGATATAAATTCGTGGAATAGGTTACCCATGAAAGCCACGAACATTGGTCTTGCACGAAGAACGATGTTTTTCAAACTCTCCTCGAAATAACCAGTTTAAATATTGAAAAACTCAATTAACATTAAAATCCAGAATAACATAAAGAATATGAATTTCCTCGATTCATGAATTACCAGAGGTTTTGAGCAATAATGATGTTTAACCTTATACATAATTATCGGCTTATCAAATAATAAAACAATACAAGATACGTTTCTCAAATCTACAAAAAAGTCCTGACATCTAACTGAAATCCACAACACATTTACAGGGTTGCATTTATGGCCAATTTAAACAGTGACTTCAAATACCTATATTACATTCTTTTCTAGAAAGGCTGCAAAGAGTTATATTTAAATACCTAAAGAGTTATAGGTCTTATCTAACAAACGTTAGTACAAATGATCACACTGTATATGAGTAGTTTCATAATTGACGATGATATGATAATATTGTAATTACAAAGTACATGTATATAAACATTGGATTGTGCTCTAAAATGTTCATACTAGTCCTGTTTGACTCCACTTATCAGGCCAGGGCACTTATGATCACAAGTATTTTCATTTACTGGAACAAGATTATTTATTTTTGTCAATATGGTATATGAATAAATGTGTAATTCTATTGCTGATTGTTCCTTTATTGTGGAATCCATGTCTGAAGTATGTAAACAGTACTTTTTGGTTTCACCTAACTTTCGGGTTGAAGTGGGCGATTATGAGAAAACATAAAAAATGGCGACATCGCAGTTGGAGCCTAGCATTCAATGATAACAGAGTGTTTTCTATGGGTATAAAAAGTTTAAAGACCGGGTTTGACCTAGTTGAATATCCACACGAACTGCAAATAATCATATTCGGAAGCAGACCACACCTACAAACTGATAACGCTGCAGTGTGTATCTATTAACTGATAGCTGCATACCAGAAGAATAAGAACTATAAAATTTTGAGGGTCATGATGGATAATGACAATAACAAACTGTAAACCATCTCAAAATTCCATAAAACGAAATACAAATTCAAAGCAGAGCACCTCGGACCTCTAAAAAGATAGAGGTAGGATCAGGTGCCTAGGAGGAGTGAGCATCCTCTGCTGACCGGTCACCACCACCAGTTGCTCTTTGTCGTAATCGGGAAAAAACGGAAAAGTCAGTAGACAATTAGGTGATTAAATATGGTATAACAATTAGTATGAAAATTGTCAGTCAGCATGCGACCCAGTGGAAGATTGTATTTGCTGACAATGTCGTTATATCGACCATAGAACTTACAAAAAGATGACTTCAAACGAGACACTAATGCAACTCTATTATTGTTTGTTTGTTAGATTTTATTTCTGCAAGTTATAATCACCTAAAGATGGATAAACTTCAAATTGGCCAAGCCAAAAAACATCCCCCTTTCTGTTTATTTATACAGAGTTTTGTTAAAGCCTCCATCATAGTAGGCATTTTCTTTTTACTTTAAATATTTAGTAAAATTCTTTAAATTAAAAAAAATAAACTTAGTCTACTGAGGTCAGAATAACTCTGATCAACAACAATGTGGGTTAGGTGGAAGAGGCTAAGTGGGGAATTCCTCCCGCAAAATATCAAATAAATCAGCCTCCAAATTTTCAAATGTGAAAGAGGTTCCAGGGAGGTATTTCAAAAAGTAAAACTACATATTTCTGAAGATTTTGAATATGGGCATAATATATGATTAAAATTAGACGTTAATGTTAAAACTAATTCACTGTAGTATATTACAAGCTCGTTTCCTTTTGGATTACCCCTGCACTAAAAACATTCTCTTCAAAACATTCCTGTAATCCATTGATGGCGGAAAGATCACGGAGGGTTAATTGGAACAAAAAGAAACAATGGTACCGTTTTTCAAATAATGAGACAGATAAAGACTGATGAAAGTTTGTTTAACATTGTGCCATGAATTAGGTTAGAAAAGCAATAGTTGATGAATGTACCCATTGTTTATGCAGACCCAGCAGAAGCTGTCCGAAATGGCGTAAATCATAAACTTTAAAAATTACATAATACTTCATTCAAGAAGGGGGAGCATTTTAATAATACTGTTCCACTGAACTGTATTCTAGACACATACGTAGAAACGTTGAATTTTTCACTAGAGTCTCAGATCAGTGACAAAGGATAATTGCTCGGATTTTAGGCTTTCAAGAGCTCGGTTTTTTATGATCAACAATGTGGAAAAATGGGTTTCATGTTTAAATCCAATTTTTTCAAAAAATATTGTTACTCACTGAAACAACAAATACTCACGAAATCATAACCACATGCTTCTACAATGCATAATGGCTTTTTAAAATGATAACATGCAATAATATATTTTTATTTCTAGTATTATTATGAAATCTAAGACGATGCATGTTTTTTATGTAGTTAGAATTTTACTAAAATATCGTAATCTATTTTTTTTTTTTAGCTCACCTCAGCTGAAAGCTTAAGCGTGCTTTTCTGATCACATTTTGTCCGTCGTCAGTCTTGCATAAAGCACCACTATGGAAAGTAATATAAATTGCAGAAATGTAAGACCAATTGTTAAACAAAGCGAAAAAAACATTGAAATTTTAAAGAAAAGTAGCGCATTTAAAAAAATCTTCTACTGCGTCAAATTTAACGTAATTTAGCATAAATACTTCGTATGGAAAGGAAAATATAAATTGCAAAAATTAAAAGTTAATTCTGTTCCAAATTTAAGTAATTTCAGAAAATAAGAATAACAAGGGGGTGGGGTGAATCAGTTTATAACTTCGGGTTCGGTATTCCATATCTCAAAAACGAGGCTCTTTGTTGGAAGCAGCCATAATGGCCGCATTATAAATTGATAAATTTGATAACCTGAGTCAATTTGACAGAGATGAATTTGATTGTTATGACACAGTTTACGTGCGACGAGACTATTTGTAACTTGCAAGTATAGTAGTAATATTTGAAACATGCAAAATATATTTGTGCCAATTTTGTAAAGTAAATTGAGGTTAAATATTTCGATGCGTCGACATTTCACTTGTGACGGTGATTTTAGCTTGTTTTTTTTCGTTTCATTTTCATCAATTATGCTTTTTAATTTGAGGAACAATCGCCTGTATTTTGGTATTTTTAGGAATCAATTCAAATATAGACTTCGGTAAATCAGACAGCTGACTGATTACTTGCGCAAAATGAGCAACATCTGATGCAATTAAAACATACTGATACTCTAGAAATAAAAAAAACTATTCATTATATTGGTAATTCAATATGGTCTCTGTGTAATGGTTGATTAATGCAATGTGTTTTGTTAAGATGCTTAACATATTCAGTCTAAACAGAGATTATTTTCTCTGATAGAAATATGTAGGTATGTCATTAAAAAAAAAAAAACAAATTGTGCTCTTTCTTTGTTTAGTGCATTTTTACATTGTTTTAATTGTTCACAATTTTTTATTTACTAACCCTATTTGAGTGTCAAACTTCGAGTTATAAGCAAGATACAGAGCATTGCTCATAATTTTACGTTTGTACACAGAGCTGAGGCCATGATTTAGTTTGTTTACAGTTCAAATGCTGATTACATGTAGGAAATACCAAGTTAAAAAATCTAGAACAAAAACAAAAAATTGTCTTGCTAAACAGGTTAACTCTTATTTAAATTACTTGCACAGAAAAACTTAAAAGGACGATATGCTATAACTAGTTTCTTGGAGCCCCTTCTTGTACGATGAATTATATGAAATTATGTTGACTTGGGTAAAACACCGATAAAACGAAGAAAAATGATGACAGAAACAAGAAAAAATCAAAATATTCCGAGATCACATATGTACAAGTGGCACGAACTATTTTCTGTTGAAAGGTGCAATTACACCCTCTGACCAGACGCTGAATATTGCTATTGCATATCTATACTCTCAAATAAAAACAAAAGACTATGACGTTATAGAAACTTCTTTATAACTCAATATCAGACTGGGCAAATCGGAATGTACATGGATTATATTTGTAAAGATAACTTCAAAGTAAAAATGTACATTGCTCTGATTTTTATACATTTACATTATTATGATCAATTTTGAAATATTTTATCCTTATTTTTGTAAATCTCCTCCTAATTTAAAATAAAATAATATTTGTCCACAAACTTTATAGAAAACCCTAGTATCAAGATGTGAACAGATTAAATAAAAAAAATCAATAAATTGAAAAAAAAAATAGATTAAAAAACCTTCCCCTTCAAAAGAACTTTGAATAACACGGTACTTGCGATCTCTTCAATCATTATAATGGTTTTTTCCCAAATTAAGAATTCAAAGGACAATATTAATTAATCATTTGTGGTTTCTCAGCCCATGTGGATAGATTCTAAAAATTTACAAAAGACACAGATGACCAGAAATTTAGACACGTTTGGCTAGAAAAAGGATTAAGAGAGAACGAAAGAAAACACATCTTATCATTAGAACATTGTTCGTTTTCACAACATTTCATGTTTCAAACACATCTTTATCGCTTTTAGTTATCGTTTTTGCTCAACTGAACCAAAGGTTTATGTGTCCGTCTTCTGTCCGTCTGACTGTCTGTCCGTCAACCCTTCCGTAAACTTTTCTCTTTTCTGACTTCTTTTCTAGAACCAAAGGGGCCAAATTTAACCAAATTTAGTACGAATCAATATTGTTGCCAGGCGATTCAATTTTTTTAAAAGGGAGAGCAATCACAATAGAGTACAAAAACCAGGGTGTCTTAAAAAACTTTTCAAGAGCAACTGCACCAGATATGCCAATATTAAAATAAAAATAGTATGTAAAGAGAATATTCTAATTGTGAAAACCGTGATCCTCTGACCAATACATAGGCCACAAGAAGAATTTAATATAGAAATATATAGAGAAAATGTTAAAAAATCTTCTCAAAAAGCACAATGCTTTATTTTGTAAGAATACTTTGCATTCAACTTCAGAAATTGTTAGTTAAATTTGTTAAAATCGTGACCCAAGGCCAATACTGTGGTCACAATAGGGCTTCCAAAATTAAGGTAGAAACATAGAAGGAATATCTTTATTTTTTTATATTTGAATTTTTCAGTGTTTTTTTTTTTTTTTTGTTTGTTTGTTTGGGTTTTTTTTTGTGATAACACTACTAGTCGATTTTGTATTAATTCAAATGACTCATTGTTGATGCGCAAGCGGGGTTTGCATAGTTAAAAGAAATCGAAACCATAAAATATGTCAGTACTCTAATGTTAAATCATACAATTGCTAAAAATTATATACGAAGCAATGTTAAAGTGTCCCGGAGCAAAAGCAAAAAACCAAAAAAAACAAAAACAAAAACCAAAAAAAAAGAAACAAAAGGCTGAAAAAACATATTCTTGAAATCAACAAAGAAATAGTTTAACCGGGAGTATTTCTTAAGATTTTTATATCATATGTTGAAAACGATATCAAACATAATACTTCGTGCATTTTTGTGACGTCATGTTTACTTCGTTATCACGTGACGTTTGTTACCTTACATATCATATTGTATGATTAAATCGCATCGGTTCAGGTGATTAAGGGTAATAGCGAGCGCAGCGAGCTCTAAGAACCAGTGTGCGCGGGAAAAAGAACGAGCTAAACCTACAGATTCATCAAACAAAATGTTTTGTCTACGTCCCATAATGCTCTCTAATATTTTCACCCGTGGTGCTATGCCAAAAATGGCTGACATTTAACTCGTAATTTACGGTGCCTTGAGGTTTGAAGACACGTTTTGAGTACCACACAAGCTTTTGTGAGACCCAAGAGATTTTTTACATTCTTCCATTCCATCGTATTGAGTTGAGATACGTAAACAAATGATTATGGAATTTAACGTATGACGTCACAGTGATCTCGCGCTATATTTCCCGCGATAAATTTAGAGGTGGATCAAACATATGTAACGCTTGCACTAGCTATTTCAGTATAGACTGCGATACCTGCCTCATGGACATATGATTTGTTTTTAATTTTTTTTTTTATAGAGAGATTATATATATACTAGCAAGAGCCACACTTTACTGTGATATCGATCCAATTTTAAGCTAATTTTGCATGCATGTACAGTAAGTATGAGTAGGGAGGAAATAAAAAAAAAAATAGGACATTTTGAACTAAATAAAAAAAAATAAAGAGAAAAAATAAACAGTTAAAAAAATTAGGCAGATATTGCATAAAGTCAAACCATTAAATTAGAAAATGGGAAATTACACACCTACAAACAGGGACCGGGGGCACGGATAACGTATGTAATAAGAATGCAAAAAAACCCCGAATTTTTAAAAAAAAATTATGAACAGGGAAAAAAAGGAACAAAAAAATAATACTGTATTTATCGTTAACACTTTTGACCAAATTAAACAAAAATTATATTTTACAGACGGATCAATTCTCTCCAAAAATAAAGAACGGTTTTAGGGAAGCAAGTCTATGTATTTTGTAAGAATTTATTAAAACTTAGAAATATTATATAATAATCTCTCTATCTATTTTTTCTCTCTCTCTCAAAAAATTATTTAACGCTCGTTGATAACTAAATAACACTAAGACGACAATGATGCAAGGTATGTGTAATTCTTGCTGCGCTCGCCACAACGGTAGCACCGTAAAACATATTAATAATGATTGAATGGGAAAATAAAAAAATCCTTTGTAATGTCTTACACTATTAAGTTCTTGCTTGGGCTTCAAATAGGTATTTCGTTTATTAAAGATAGTGTTAAAAAGTTTCGCCAAATCATCAAAATAAGGCACATTTGACTTACTTAAAGCGATTTACATAAATGTTGGGTAAATCCGTAGGTTTCCCAAGCATGATTTACTCTCGTACCGTATTCTCTACCAATTTTACTTGAAATATTAGAAAACTGTATTGATCTTTCACATGCGCCAAGCTGTTTTTACATGAAATAAAATTCCTTTATTCAGTTGTTTACATGTAACAGGGAGAGTCTCCAAACCACTTATTTATAAATAGTCTTTTACTTTAATGAAGCTTTAAATCTACAGAATATTTAATACTGATTATTGATATGAATGAATTCTGTACATCAGCAAAAACGGCAGCATATGTGTAAAGGAAACAAGCGGTTTTATTACAGTTTCAATAGAATCACTTTTAACGTTATGATACATTTCCTGAGACCTATCGAAAGGAATGCTGATCGTGACGTCGAATTTGATTATGACGTCATATTGTATGAAGTTTCTACACATCGCTTTGGAAAGCCTTAACATAACCGCGGAAATATAAGTAATAAGGAATCATTTTTTTAATATTTCGGTTGGAAAGTTGGCAAATCTATCAAAGAGTCCTTCGGGCTTTTTTGGATTTGACCACGCCTAGACGAAAATTATCACTTCATAATACTCATAGAATGATTCCTTAGTACTTCATTCAAAATAACTTCAATACTAGATTACGAGAATACTATCCAATTATCCTCAGATAATACTGGCGCACCAAGAGGTACTCAAAAAGTGTTCTACAATAGAACTACAATGCTACAATTTGTGAGATAACTTTTCAAGCAACCATACCTAGATTGTAAATTGTTGAAACCGTGATACCAGGCAATACAAGGCCCAAAAGTGGGGTTCAAAGTTAAACATTCAAACATACTAGGGAAAAGATCTTCTCACGAACTGCAATACTACGACTTGTGAGATTACTATCATAATCATACTGTAGAATGTTAGTTGTACAAAATGTGACCCCGGGCTAATACTTGGGCCCCAGTAGTAGTTTAAAGCTCAACAAAGAAATATGTAAATTCAATGTTACGTTTAGTGACGTCACTATGCAAATTCTTTTATAATTCTATATTCTTATAGTAGAATCTCATTGACTATCATTTACTTTAACAATTATTTATAAATAGTTCATTTCCAATTTTGTCATATGTGATATATTGATGCCAGTGAAAAAAAGAATGGTCAGTTGATGTATCTTAGTTCCTGGTTGTGATGTAAAACAAAGTTTGCTTTGATATTTTTTTTTTTAGTTTTACAACGTTTTAGAAATTTTCATATTCTTTGATTTCGAAAAAAATACGAGAACTGTTGTTCATGTAAGCAATGTGGCCCATGGGCCTCTTGATTTTATTTTCCTTCTTGGTCGTGTCTCCATTTTAATATGTTACCGAAGTCGTACCGAAAAGGTGGTCCTAAACGTTTTAACTTTCGACGCTTTAATTATTATGTGCATGATCATCACTTTATATTGTTTTCTTTAAATTTATATGCCTCCATTTCCATTGACTGCTGACATATAAAATCACGTGATGTATAAATGAGTCAGAGTATATGTACGATACATTTACGAAAATATTTCAAACTCCATTGCTAACATATTAATGTATAAAGATATTTTTTAGAACAGGTATTAATGATAGCATTTTATTTGTCTGCGTTATTAAAGTTGTTGGATGTATGCTCTTTTATACTAAAACGTTAAAACTTTACGCGACATTACACTTTTCGTCAATGAATATTGAAAACTAATTATTATCAATATAACTCACCATTCTGGCAATGTAACTAATGTTATTGGCCTATTTTTACATCATCCCGAAAACCTTTATCATGGTCCTCAGTAAATCGATGTAAAGTATGGTATTTTTTACTTAGATTAAAAAACAAAACATCTAAATAGATGTATTCAACTATTATAAGGGGTAATAATGCATTGTATTTATTGATGCATCATCTCATTTAGGCTGTAATAATTATTTGTTCACTGTGTTCAGTTAAACACCCGGCCATATTTATAATATCTTAAAGTGAATCGCCTAATGACTACATCATCTAATCATTGGACTTCTAAAGAAACAAAATTACCAATTCTCATGTATATATAAACCATCTTTTACAAAAACATTTCACGTGCAAACCTTGCAAAATTAAGGCACGACCTGAATGTCATATCTACAACATCTCATAAACCCTGAGATACTTCCTCATGCAGCCCACAAAACACAGCTTCCTCTCCTTGTCCACTTTCATGAAGTCTGGTCTGGTGATGTCCTCGAGCACACGGACAAACTGTCCGTCTCTGGTCAACACGTGAATGTTGTCGCTCTCTTTTCCAGCCACATAGATGTTGTCCTCTCCGTCCACACTCAATCCACACGGAGAGAGAAGACCGGGACTGCTGTATCTCCACACGGTTCTACAGTTCATATCCATAGCCACTACTTCGTTGGTTTTACGATTGCTGGATATAATGTTTGATCTTGTGCTATTAATGTGTTTTACTGAATAATCTCTGTCGTATTTTGTATAATGTCCGTCATCCTTAGGAATCTTGATAATAAGTTCATCACAAGCTACATATAAATATGTAACGCTGTCGATCAGGGATGATGTAAAGCAATATGGTTCACTCCAAAGTCTTATGTATTTATTCCAATGAAGATTAACAGTGTTAAAATATCTAAGACGCTTTGAATCAGTACATGCTACAATTATTTCTTTGTCGTGTTCAATTATTCCGAATGGCTGGGATAGATTTGTTATTTTGTTTATGAGCTCACCACATTTGTTATAAAATAAACATGCATCACTGCTTCTGCTCTGATGTCTACTGTCTCTAGTATTCCTGATTGAAAGGATGAACTCACCAGATGATAAAATCGTTCCATCTCGGACATATTTTCTATCAAGATTAACTTCAGAAATCAAACGCAAGTGAATTTTCTTGATATCAGATTTGATGTTGTTTGTATTCTCTAAAAACTGAACTGGAGTAACATTAGTCAAGTTCATAATTTATTTCAACATTTTTGGTTTTTCGACTTTCAATGTTATATGCAACTGTTGAAAATCATACTTTGTTAATTGGTCAAAGCATTTCTTTCCCTTATAATACGCAACCGCAAGCTCTGCAGCATTTACTATCGCCTTGGATTATGCAATTATTTTTCCACTGAACCGAGCGCAATAGATGCCATCCAATAACGAGTTTATATTTTTCTCATATTTTTCTTTGCCTTCCTTGACACTCTTGCTCATGTTTGTAAGAAACTGTTTTTTACGAAACTGTAAATAGTGAATAGCTTCTTCAAAGGCTCTTTCTGTTTCTTCCGAAATTCGGTCCGTGGTATTTTCCATTTGTCTAATATATGATTCTTGTTCATTTTTAGAACTTTCTAGTTTTTTCTCGAAAATTTTAACATGCTCCAAAAATAAATCGAATTCTTTTCCCTCAAAGTATTCGTTGAGCTTGTTTTGCTGTTTCATCTATTGGTTCAACAGCTTCACATTTTTTGTGTGTGGTACTTACACACATCGTACAGCATGGTTCCTCGTGGTCTTGGCAGAATAACTCAATCGGCCTATCCTGATGTTTTGTACATACTTCCTCTTTATTATGGAAAGGTAAGACGTCCATCCTAGATGCCTCACTTAGAGATATTATTTCATGTTTACGTGTTGTAAGTCCTCTTTTGTGATATTTTATGCAATTGGCGCACAGGTTTTCGTTGCAATGTAAACAAAAATGTGTCGCTTGTTCCTCTTCACTCTCACGTAGGCAAGCTTCACAAAATTGTTGACACGATCGGCTGACATATTTTTCTAGGATTCGATTTTCGGGAAAGCATCTAGTCCATTCTTCAGGATTTTCAGCTGCGCATATGTTTGGAATATAATCCCGGCAAAATGGGCAATGAAAACCCAAATGAGACTCCGTAGTTTTGTAATGACTGGCGATGTAAGCAGATAAACAATCTTGACAGAATGAGTGCTTACACGGCAGATACCTTGGCGTTTTAAAACTATCGTAACAAATTGAACACACGGTACCCTCATGTACTGTCCCATTTTCGAAGGTCGCAATATCTTTCCACAATACAAACTGAAAGTGAAACTATGCTTAACTTAGAATTTGCTTAAACGACTAGATCTGAACAAAACGATATATGCTAAATGTTAGTCCATCATAGAATTGACACGACACATACTCACTCGTGCCACATAACTTAGTTTACTTAAGAAAACTGTTTGAAATGCCTACACGTGTCGTTGGTTTCAAGTAGCGGTATATTGATGGAAGCTCTATCGAGTCTGTAATATATTTCTGTTTCGCCTGCTCATGGGACACATTTAATCCCTAATTGTATAGAGACGGGGAAACATCTTGAAAAATAGATCATATCTTTTTAAAGTGTGTTGAAAAACAAATTTTACATAATATCTATTGACAAACAGGGAGTATAAATAACTCTATGGTAACAATAAGTTCAACATTACTAAATGCCTCTCCCCCTCTACAACAATAAACGAAGAAACCTGTCCATGGAATCCAAATATCAGTTTGAAATTTAATTGAGTTAAGAAATAAATACTATTATTTATTTAACAAACGATCCTACAAAATTTGTCTACTTTGGGTTTTTTTTTTTAAATTTGAAATGATAGGGTTTTATCAATATTCGTAAAATACCACCTTTCATGGAGTTCTTTGTTGAGATGATTTGCGAAAATAAATGTTCATTGAAGTGGGTTTTTTAATACATTGTATTCATAGGATCATTGTCAACAAATCTACATATCATAGAAGAAAGAAAAAGCAGTATCATATATTTAAAACAATTTCTGTTGTAGACGTAAATATATGTAAGCGTCTTTGTCCATCTAATCCAATCTAAAATCATTTCTGTCATTTATGACATATACAAATGAAATGCTTCAATTAATGTATGTCAATTCTGGGGCCCCTCTACTTAATTCCTCTAGTAGATAATGTTACAAAATGTGAAACATATAATAATTCAAACGTTTGGTTTGATGAATCCCTGTCAAGTTACAGCAAAGTTAAAAGATTTATAGAAGCAAAAATAGGGTTAGAGAAAAATATATTGTTTAAACAGAGAATATAAATACTATACTCAAGATAATTAGTCTTAAAAATCATTTTAATCAAGTAACCACAAAAAGTGCGAAATTTGCAACAGGTGTACATATACATGTCGCCTCGGAATAAACTGTTCAAATAAACAAAAATGTAAAAAAAAAAATGATCATTTATTTAACTGGTAATCTAATCGCTTATTAAAAAAAATAATAACACAATTACACAATTGCAACTCTGACAATTAACTCATTTTTATAAAATTGCACTTTTGTAGCAAAACGTTGGTGCAAATAATTATATACATAAAGACAATACTAGTTTAAGAACGAACCTGGATATAATAAAAAAGTAAGAATATAAGATTTAATTTTGTCACAAAATGCTCACATTAGTTCTATTTGACTTATGTATGAAAAACTTTTATCAGGCCAAGGCAACTCTGATAACAGGTAATTTCACCTACTGAAACAAGCATATTTTTTATTTTGTAGATAAGGTTTATTAAAAAATGTATAATTTTATTGCTGATTATTCCTTCATTGTAGAATCCATGTCTAAATAATGTAAGTAGTACTTTGACGTTTCACTTAACGTCCGTGTTGGAGTGGGCGTGTATTATAAAATATTAAAATGGCCTCACCGCAGAAAACCAATTTAATCAATGATGATAAAGTGTGCTCTATCTGTATTGAAAAGTTTAAAACACCGAGATATCTCCCGTGTAATCATTCCTTTTGCACGAATTGTTTATCTTCTTACATTGTCAGTCAATGTAAATCCACAGAGCCCCGTTTGGGTTTTCGATGTCCTCTGTGTCGTGTGTACACCCCGAGTAATGGAGAACCTGATAAACCAGAGGGATGGGCGGAACGTTTTCCATTAAATGACACACTACAGAAAATAATTGATCAACCAGATGAAATACATTGTCAACCATGCTTGGGAGAAAATGAAGAGAAAAAAGCTACGGACTATTGTTTATCACGCAAGGAGTATCTGTGTGAACAATGCACAAAGTATCATAGAAGAAATATGGCATCGTTAGACCACACTATAATGTCAACTATCGAAATGAAATCAGTGCAAGTAGCTTCTAAAGAAAGAACAAATAGTTGTCCTGAACATCGACATGAAAAAATACAAATGTACTGTCATGAACACGAGCAACCATGTTGCGGTCTGTGTGGTTGTACAGAACATAGGAAATGTGAGAGGGTCGATACTATAGAAAAATGCTGTACAGTTCTTGAAAGATAACCGAAAGAGAACCGACAGATAGATTCGCTGCTTACGGAAGTACATTAAAAAAAAATTATTGACGGGAAAAACTAAAGGAGAGACGAATTTGTCCGCTATCGAAAACACAGTTGATGAAAATGTTGCCAAAACTAAAGAAGAGGTTTTAAGTATAGTGCAATACTTTGAAAAGAATTTGTAGATAAAATATTTTCAACCCTTAAAAAAGGCAGAGAGGAGCTTCAAAGGGAGATTGCAAATTTGGAAGATGGAATTTTCCATACAGATCACTTAGAGACAGTGCTAAAAAGAGCAACAACGGACATATTATATATTTTATATTAGTAAAGACAGATTGGATAAATTTAAAGAAAGTGAGAAATATCGCCAGTGTTCAACATTCTGTGTCTTCTTCTCGTTGTTTTTATTTTGATTTCAGAACTTCAAAATTAAACGAGCCTAAAAAAATTACCATAACAGGCAGGTACTTGTTTAGCTGTTTATGTTTATCTGAAGGAAAACTTTTGATTGTTAGTTACCATGAGGCTGGACTTTGTTTGGTTGTCAATGCCAAGAAGAAATTTTCGTTACTAACTCGGAATCAAAAACTATTGACGTTTTCTCTTCTTCTGATTTCCAAAAAATTAGAAATATATCTCTATATGACAACGTTTACGGGATAACAAGCTGGAATAGCTATGTGTATGTCGCATGCAAAACCCAAATCTTAAAACTCGATAGAATGGGACAAATATTTAGAAAATATGATATGAATGAAAAAAGTAACTTACACCTTGTCGTAACAAAGAGTGGCATGATCGTCTACAGTAACTTGGAGATCGAAAAAGTGACAGCAATGACCGGTGAAGGACAAGTTGTTTGGATATATCAAAGTGTCAATTTGAAAGTGCCGCTTGATTTGGATACTGACTTTCATGATAATATTTACATAGCCGGCAGAGAAAGCAACAATATACATGTACTTTCAAACTCTGGGGAGCTCATTAGAATGATAGAAAATATTCCAAATCCAACTTCTTGCAAAATAGACGAAGAAGAAGGCATCATATATGTAATTTGTGAAGGGAAAACAGTTTACGTGTATCGGATTTGAACCTTTCAAGAGCTTGTTCTATTATGACCAACAAATAGGAAACTGTAAGCTGTTTGCAATTGAAATCCAATTTTTAAAAATATTGTGACTAACTTACACATCAAAAACTTTTGAAATCTTTATCATATGCTTGTACAGTGTATTATGAATTTTTGACATGATAACATGCATCAATACTTTGCATATTTCTAGTATGTATCATGAAATTTAAGATGATGCAAGCTCTAAATGTTGTTAAGTATTTACTAAAAGATATGTGTTGGGTCTTAGATTCAATTTACGGTAATTTAATAATTTTTTCTGACGTTATATATGGGTTTATTTAGATTAAAATTTTACAATTAGTAATATTTGTTACAAAGGCAAAACAATATATTTTTTCAAAAAGATGACATTACTGGACTTTGCAATAAATGAAATAATAACTTTGATCAAGTCCGTATTATCTATTATCACTTTAAAATAGCGTACTTCCTGATTATTTTCAAATTTTTAGACGATGAATGCTTATTTTATAGTGACATGATATTATTTCTTTTTAAGTCTGTTTCATCAGTCACGAGGGTTGTCCAAAAGTTCGTAGATTAATCGAGTTTGTGTCTTTGTAAATTGGTTGATAAATACAGATTGTACAACGAAATGTTTGTCATGAAATTTCAAATCAAACTTGTGTGGTTTTGAATATTTTTTTTTTCTAAAATTAAATTCAATTGTTACTGTATTAAAGGGTCGCGGAAAGTACACCGGCCCAGTGTAAAATGAGATGGCTTTAGATATGAATATTTTCAGTTATCATAAACCATGTCAAAACATAATTTTTACTGATAAAGCAATTTTTAAATGATACAACGACAAGAAAATATCTTAAAAACGCCAGAGATGGCGACGTCGGCTGTTCACACGGAACAGCGCGGCTTCATAAAATTATGTTGACTTGGGTAAATGATACACCGATAAAACGAAGAAAAATGATGACAGAAACACGAAAAAAACAAAATATTTCGAGATCAAATGTACAAATGGCACAAACCATATCTGTTGGAATGTGCAATTGCACCCTCTGACCAGAATGTGAATCTTGCTGATGCCTATTTACTCTCAAATGCAAACGAAAGACTATGACGTTATAGAAACTTCGTTATAACTCAACGTCAGACTGGGCCAAGCGGCATGTATATGCATTGTATATGTAAAGATAACTCCAAAGTAAAAATGTACATCGCTCTGATTTTTATACATAAACATTATTATGGTCAGTTTTAAAATGTTTAATCCTTATGTTTTTTAATCGCCTCGTTATTTAAAATGAAATAGCATGTTTCCACGAACTTTTTGAAAAAACCTCGTATCATGATGTGAGCAGATTAAATCAAATTAAATCAATAAAATGACAAAAAGTAGATAAAAAACCTTCCTATTCAAAAGAACTTTGAATAACACAGTACTTGCGACCTCTCAATCATTTTTATGGTTTATTCCCCAAAATTAAATATTCAAAGCTAAATATTAATTAATCATTTGTGGTTCCCCAGTGCATGCGGATAGATTCTAAAAATTTACAAAAGACTCACAAGCGATCAAGAATTTTGACACGTTTGGCTAGAAAAAGGATTAAGACAGATCGAGAGAAAACATATCTTATCATTAGAACACTGTTTTCCTGTTGAATACACATCGTTATCAATTTTAGTTGTCGTTTTTGCTCAACTGAACCAAAGGTTCATGTGTCCGTCTTCCGTCCGTCTGACTGTCTGTTCGTCAATCCGTCTGTAAAGTTGTATCTTTTTTGAATGCTTTTCTAGATCCAAAGTGGCCAAATTTAACCAAATTTAGTACGAATCATTATTGTTGGAAGGGGATTTAAATTTATTTAAAAGGAAGGACAATTACAAAAGAGTAAAAAATTAGTGTGTGTCTTAAAAAAAACTTTCTATGAACAACTGCACCAGATATGCCAAAATTAAAATAATAATGGTATGTAAAGAGAGTATTCTAATTGTGAAAACCGTGATCCCCTGACCAATACATAGGCCACAAGAAGAATTTAATATAAAAATATAAAGAGAAAATGTTGAAAACTCTGCTCAAAAAGCACAAGCTTTAATATGTGAGAATACTTTGCATACAACTTCAGAAATTGTTAGTTAAATTGGTTAAAATAGTAACCAAAGGCCAATACTGGGGTCACAAGGGGGGTTCAAAAATTAATATATTTACATTTTTCAGTCTTTTTGTTTGTGATAACACTACTAGTCGATTTTGTATTAATTCAAATGACGTATTGTTGATGCGCAAGCGGCGTTTGCATAGTTAAAAAAAAATGGAAATCATAAAATATGTCAGTACTCTAATGTTAAATCATACAATTGCTAGAAATTATATAAATATAAGTAATGAGGGATCATTTTTTTAATATTATGAGGTGATAATTTCGGTTGGAGCGTGGTCAAATCTATCAAAAAGCCTTTCGGGCTTTTTTGGATTTGACCACGCCTAGACGAAAATTATCACTTCATAATACTCAAAGAATGATTCCTTATTACTTAATTCAAAATAACTTCAATACTACATTATGAGAATACTATGCAAGTATCCTCAGATAATATATATTCCAAATTAGTAAAACAATAGTACTATACTGGCGCACCAAGAGGTTCTCAAAAAGTATTCTACAATAGAACTACAATGCTACAATTTGTGAGATAACTTTGCAAGCATCCTAAGATATGTAGATTTTTTGTTGAAACCGTGACCCCGGCCAATTCAAGGACCAAAAGAGGAGTTCAAATTCAAACATTCAAATATACTAGGGAAAAGTTTAAAGATCTTCTCACGAACTACAATACTTCGATTTATGAGATTACTATCATAATAAAGCCAAAAAAATATGTGTGTTTCCGGTAACATATCCCCCAAAATTAGGGTAGGTAGGTAGGCAATTACTTTTTTTTTTACTTGACTTTTTATTTTGACTTCACATTATATTTGACTATTTTTTTTAGGTAAACTGTATTTTACAATTATATTAAGATGATTCACAAGTAATATTTTGTTGTTTAGACCTAGATAACAGAACAAATTGCAAGAGATTGATTTACAGAAAAAGACATTTGAATTTTCATTACAATTTAATAAATGAAAATAAAGAAATAAAAATACAGTCAATATTAAATACATGGGAACTGAATTCATCTTTTCTATGTCAGAGGCAGAGCAGCTATGTATTTAAAAATAACAGTGTTTTTTTTTCAAAATAAAATCATCTTTAATAAGGAAACTGAAACAAAAATCACTTTTAAAGAAGGAGATATTAAAACTCAGACTCTGCTCAATCTACGATGAGAGGCAAAGAAGGTCCGACTCAGTTTTTTCCATATGGCCTTTGAACAATCACACTTTTTCCTGAGTCTTTACATTCATCACACAATGGTAGGACTGTTTTATATCGCTTCAAAAGGTCTTTGCTTACTTGACCTGTATTTAAACCGAAATGTGCACACAGGTCAGCAAGTCCTAAACCACTACTGTAATACTGGAGTTCTACAGGACTTTGACATGTTATATCGGTTCGAGTCATAATGTTCTTAAACATTGGATTTTCTGGCGAAAGCAACATAGATCCACAAGTATAATCATACTCACTTATGCCTATTGCCACTGAAGTTTGCTGTCTCTCTGTTAACCTGTGTCGCGACTTGGTTTGCGACATTCCACACATGAGACGAGAGATCTTTTGTTCTGAACTGTGCACAATTTAGGGTCATCAGAAGATTTGGGTACCTTTATATCATTCAACTTGGAGACATTCTCTGTAAAAGGCTGTGATTCCGTTTCTTCAGTGTTCGACCTTACTGCAGGACAGCAGGTTTTCTCTGTCTTCTTAATAAGGGCTTTTTTCTTTGTTGGCTCTTTCAGAGAAGGACGGTCAATTTTTGATGTTTCTCTTCCATTAACTTCTTCATAGGCCTTATAGTATTCACCTGATTCTCCTCAAACTGGATCTGGCAACCATTTCATGTCATCTTCAGAGACAACTGGCTCAAGGCAACAAGCACGGTCGTGACATTTTCTTATCTGAAAAACGTAATGGCTAGTTTTGCAGTGGTTTTCTATCCATGCTTTGTATGCTTCAACTTTTTGTGTGCGAGATTCCTGAAGTTTCTGAAGATTAAGTTCTGGGAAAAGTTCCCGAAGATGCCTTTTGACGAGATCATTTTCATGAAGTGAGCAAGGATCTACAACTTGAATTGGTTCAGATTTCAGCTTCAGACGACGAAAACAAGATGACACTAATGATTGTAATGGTTTCACAGATTGAGTCCAACCTTCAGGCAGAGTGGCATTTGAGGAACATTTCTCTCTGATGTTAGACATTGAATTGCAACCTTTGAGTAGCATTTCGATCTCTCTCCCAGCTTCTTTTCTTTTCAATGAAACGCTCTGAAGACCGATGTTAAGAATACTCATTATTCTTTCGGCTGGATTAGTCCAGCTATGCCCACATCTAACATGAATCAGCATATCTAAGTTCATTCCTCGAAACAGGCATATGTTTGCACAACGTACGCTTTCTAAGTTGTTCCTCTGATCTGTTCCGCCATCTGTATATTTCAACAGGATAGGTTTCTCCTCTTTCCTGTTAGTAAGAACCTTGGCTGTGAAAGCTGCAGGTGTAAATGGATTAACACTCTGAAGAACTGAGTCGTTCCACGAACAAAGGACATGTCAATGCTGCTTGGTATTTCACACAGAAGATTTACTGATGGTGTAAGAGATCCTTTATTCATGTCATGGTCCATTGCTACTAAAGAAGCTGCAGTTGGAACTATCGACTTCTACCCACGAACAACAGTTGATACAGCGGCACCAGGCTCTTTAAACGGCACTTTTGCCTTGTCATCGCTACACAGAAGTACTACTTTGTCCTGCAGTTCTATGGCTCTAAGTTTTAAATACTTAAATTGAGCATTACAGATATGAGCATTCATCTGAAAATTTCTAGCTGTCTCTTTTGAATTTTATACTGAACATTTATTTTTGAGGTAAAAAGTTCAGAGCTGCATGCAGTAAGGATTTCGGGGAGAAAATTCTAATCTGACTAAACTCTTTGAAGGAGTTGGAGTTTCGAGATAGGCACAACGTTCTTTGGTCTTCTGCATAAGATCTTCTTACGATAAAAACTCAAATAAGTGAGCTTCACCATGCTTTCGTTCATCAGCAGCTGTGATTTCTTCAATAATATTTCCCATCACTCCAAAAAAGGTGTCATACTTGTTTCCTGGTCGACCACGATTTAAGTGCCTTAGATCTGCAATCAAACTTGTGTTTCCTAATGAAATTAACCGAAGCCTTTCTTGAGTTGCTGGATGACTTGCAACAGAATTGTCCATAGCTAGTTCTTTGTATATGAATTCAAGTAGAGCTGGTGACAGTTTTGCAATATTGTTTAATTTCACAGGATGAATGACCATCTTTAAGTTTTCCTTAAAGATAGCTTAAAGGTGCTTAAAGGTAGCTTAAAGACGATCTTTAAGCCACCTTTAAGCTATATGTGTTGCTTAAAGGTGGCTTAAAGAAAGCGTAAAGATGGCTTAAAGGCAGCTTAAAGACTATCTTTAAGCCACCTTTAAGCTACCTTTAAGGACAACTTATAGGTCCTTAATGTCCAAACTTCTTTAAGCCACCTTTAAGCTACCTTTAAGCCACCTTTAAGCCACCTTTAAGCCATTAAAAATTCTTTTAATTCAATATTGTGCCTAATTTACCAACAAAATGTATTAACTTTATGATAGAAAAGGTATAAAGCGGTTTCTGTTATAAAAAAAAAAAAAAAAAAAAAAAAAAAAAAAAAAAAAAAATCATAACGCCCAAGACGAGGATTGAACCCGGGACCCTTCGTTTACCAGCATCAGCTCACTCCCTCTGCGCCACGACAACATATATTTTTCTAGGAGGTTTTTATATGCTATATATTAGTGGCTATTGAATCAATGTATTAAGTGTATTTTTTACTTGAAAAGATTTTGACTACCATTCAGTTTGTAACAATCAATTATATCTAATTTATAAATTACATGCATGCATGTATTTAGAATGAAATACGAAATTTGGTCTTCAGTGAAAAAAAATATATTATACTTAAATGGAAACCCTTAGGCTTACTAGTACTTAGTTAATAAATTTATACCAAGTAGATATAGGCTATGTTCATCTAATTTATAGCTAAATGAAATGCAAGGAAGAAGATGAAACTATTTCTTTTATTAAATGCATTGAAACTATTAGGGTATTAGTTCTACGCAATTTCCCGGTTTTCATGATCACGGCGCCGTTCCAGTGTGTATAATTTTAATAATATTGATTATTATACATTTACAACAGATCTAGAATAACAAATGAAATGATATATGTTAAATTTTTAATTGTATACATGATTTTTAAACTATCAATTCTATAACAAACAATATTACCAATTACCGATGACGTATTTACTGCATGTGGTAATTGCAAATGATGTATGCATATACTTGTACATACAATTGTATGATGTACCAGGCCGGGCATGTGATATATTTACCCTTATACATATATTTAAATAATTAACCCCCATTTATGATCACCGGTACAGTAATTAATTAGCCTCTAGATTTTACTCTTACATACATGTATCTTTAATTTGTAGACGTAACATTTTTAAAACCCACAGTTAGGAAATAATACTTTGA